>CM043016.1:30951591-31160793 GCA_023690525.1 Holotrichia oblita
GAGCATTAGAGATTCAAGAAGACTCACGACTAATGCGCAAATATTACTGTAAAGGCAACTTTATTTATCAAAATTTAAAACCTAAATATGAATTAGAAAATATGTATAATATTGAGCGAAATAGGCTCAATTTGGAAAAGCATGCTCAAACACTGGCTGAGCGTAGCTCCAAAAAGGTGAAAGCTGTAGTTCAATCCGTTTCTGCGATGACACACAGCTATAAATACTATTCAACCGACAATATCTGCATCGGGCAAATTACTATCTCCAGTATTAGTATGTTTGAAGGAGGTAAATGGCAGTTTGAGGCCAAAAGTACAACAAGCAATGTTCCATCCACTCAAATGTGTATATTAGGCTACAAAATCGGGAAAGGTTACAAAACAGTTAGTAACAGAGTGGGTTAACAAGGAAATACTTCCCCATATCGTCCTTTCATTAATGACCTAATGGCCAAAATCAAAGCTATAAGATTCTGAACCACTTGCTCGATTAGTCGTAGTGAAGAAACAATTCTCAGGGATCCCATGCTTCTATAAAACCTTGATTGTGGTTCTTGGGAGCAATTTGCTCGTCTGTTAGCAGATACAATTGTTTTATATGTTTGCAATTCTCTTCTTGAAATGTACGATATAAGCCAATCCATTTCAAAAATAATTACTGCTTGCTTATTTTGATTTGACACCCACCACACTATGCGCTTTACAATTCAAAAAAAAATATTGAAACTTGCGCTTCCAACACTTAGAGAGTCTTCAACTCAAACTATAAAATTGTGAAAAATTTGGAATAAATGATAGGCTTTCTGCTCAGTTTTGGATCAATTCGTGAAGCGAGCTCACGAAACTGGATCGTTATTGGACAAAATAACCCATTCTTCTTCTCATCCAGTGCTCTCAGACGAAAACATTGCTACTGTCACACAAAGTGTGCGTGAAAATTCAAATTTTGCATAAAGATCTCGTTATGAAGGCTTACACTTAGTCCAAGAATTGAAGCCTCACGACCATTCGATGCATTTTCGGTTCACCCGACGGGCTTGAGATCGCTTAATCAAACATACTAGATTAAGATGAGCATCTTCACATCGGAGGCTATGTCATTAAATAAAAATTGCTTTTGGGGCTCAGAAAATCCAAACGTCATCATTGAGAAGCCAATTCACCCAAAACGAGTGACTGTTTAATGCGGACTTTGTCATCATTGAGCAATTTTTTAAGAATGAGCAAATTAAAGAGGATGATATGGATGACGTTTGGTTTCAAAAGAACCGCACCCAAGATAACTTTTGAGAATTGAAGCCTCACGACCATTCGATGCAATTTTGTCCACCCGACGGGCTTGAGATCGCTTAATCAAACATACTAGATTAAGATGAGCATCTTCACATCGGAGGCTATGTCATTAAGTAAAATTATTGCTTTTGGGACTCAGAAAATCCAAACGTCATCATTGAGAAGCCAATTCACCCAAAACGAGGGACTGTTTAATGCGGACTTTGTCATCATTGAGCAATTTTTTGTTTAAGAATGAGCAAATTAAAAGAGGATGATATGGATGACGTTTGGTTTCAAAAGAACCGCACCCAAGATAACAATTGAACTTTTGAGCATCGTTTTTGAAAATCGAATAATCAATCGAAATTCTGATTCTGTCAATTAGCCGCCTTGGAGGTGTGATTTGAGTCCACTGTATTATCTTTTGTGAGGAGTCGTTAATGATAAATGTTTCGCTAATCATCCAGACACGATTGAAGCCTTGAAACACAAAATTGAAGTTGTTTTTAAATTAAAGGCCAAATAATAGAAAAAGTACTTGATAGTTAAGACAAAGACTTGTAAGGCTTTTGCAAGACAAGCAAGATTGCATATTAAAAATAATCCTTTTTAGGTAACAATAACGACATTTTTACTTAATTATTGCATTAATTATAAAATAATTTTGTTATACCTTTTGTAACATGAAGATAAAGCATTCGTTAGGAGTATCCTTATAATTGACAGCTCACTCAAACAAATTCTAGTCATAAAGAAATCTATCTCGTCTTTCAATAAACTCCCATCGTAACAGCCAACCAACGTACCAATCCCAAACCGAACACATATCACCACTTTAATGGTAATTAAGAATACATTAAGACTACAAACTAAATTAGTATAGTTGAACGATTTCGGGACATTTTACAAATGTCTTCGTTGATAATAATAAATTTTATACCGTGAATTGTGACTCTAATTAACTGAAGAAATTCCTTGTGAATGGAGCTAATTCGAATTAATGATATAGAATTCTTGTCGGTTTCAGATATGTAATTATACAGCAACTGTATAATTCAAATTTGTCTAAGATCGTATACAACATTTTAACGGGCTATAAAATTATTGTGGGATTAACTTTACGTATAATATTCCCATTTTATAAGTAGTGATTTATTTGGAAAAAAAATTCGAAAGTATTTCGATCGGAATCCTTCTATCTTGTAGACGTAATTTGTTAAGAAAAACATGGTTTTATTATAGATCATTAAAATTATATAGCTCGGAATAAAAAACTTTCACGAGATTGTGAAGATGTAATAAAATTGAAAATAAATACATTTTATTTTAAAATTACGCTTATTTGTGTGTAATAATTGTATTGAAAGTTGAACGTAAACATGATATTGTTGCCATATCCAACAAGATAGTTATTCATTTATCCTAACTGTATACCATCTGCAGCATTAATTCGGAAAATTGCTTTCAATTTGTAATCGCGTTTAAAACTTAAAAAAAAATAAACTTTATACAAGAAAGACTGCCGCAACAAACCTTTATCTTCAACCGCGTTCGTATTAGCTATACAGACATCAGGTTGTAATAAGACATCACAAAAAACACCCAACAGCCACATGCCCGGCGAGAGGCTAATACCTTTTAATAAACGTATTTAATGGTATCATCACACCTGCTGCGCTTCCATGATTATCGTCATTATCATACGCACACACGTACGAAATATTCTCGTTGTTCAGTAATGTTAGTCGACAATACGGTTACAATAAGCGGACCAAAATCCGACCTATGTGTGGAGATGATAGAGACTAATTCCTGTTATCGTTCTAATTTTCAGGGAAGGCAGATCTTCTACCAGACGGTGATCGTCGAGGAAGGCGGTCAGGATGGAAAGGACACCCCATCGACAGTGACGAGTTTACATGTTAAATGCAGCAGACCAACTATTTTGGGAAATCATACGATCACCAGGAGGAATATACTTCCGGAAGGATTTCAAGAAGAGTAATATTTTATATTTGTTTGTGGTTTAATATTCAGTACATTACCATTACCATTACAATCTCCCAAACAACAAGTATCATTACCAAATTCTAGCTGATTAGTTGTATCTATTTATTGTCAACAACAATCGATGTCTTACTTTAATAGTGTTAAAAGTATTTCCATAATAGAAACAAAGTTATCTGAAGCTGTCATAGGAGACTAGTTAGTGATGGTAAAGGATCTACCGTGATAATCACTTCTAAATCTCTCTTGAAAGAAATTTCGGAAATAATATTTGTGGAGGTATTGTTTAATCAAAAAAAAAATACAATGAATATAGTTTTTGGCTGTTGACCTTGAAATTATTATCTCCGATACTATGATAGCCAAAAACTAGATATTCTATTTCTCTGACTATATGTAATAGTCACAAGTAACAAATTAAAATTCACTGTTGAGACAGAGACAGACAATGCAGTTCCATTCCTCGACACTTTGGTAATTAGAAAACCCAATAACTTATTGGTATACTAAACCGACCTTCTCCGGAAGATATATGAACTTTTACTCGAATCACTCCTTCAGTATGAAGATCAACATGGTAAAAAACATGAAAAATAGAGTCGTGAAACTATCTGACACCCCCTACCGTGATAAAAATATCAATAAATTATACGATATTTTTATCCTAATAGCCTGCTAAAGAAAGTTCTATATAACTCCTCTGTCACTAGGATGGTCACTAATTATTCAGAGTCGAAAGTAGTTTATTTGTAATGCATCATAAAATTGTATCTTGATTGTACTGGGTCTTCTAGCTTTTGTCTCTGATGAAGTAAATAAATTTTACGAAAGCTAAGACAGTGATAAGAAATTACTAGTTTTATTTGGCTGCTTCCCCAATAGTGTGTCTCTGAAACCTATAATAGTTTAGTTCGCAAATAAGCAATCTACAATATAATAACCTCCGCGTGGAGTTGTTTAATTATTTCAAGAATTGTTCAAGGTCGACGGCCAAAAACTACATATGTAGGGGAAAGTGTTCCACAATGAGACAAAAATCACATTCGATTTTTTCTATTTATTTTCAAATCAATTTTACAGCTATAATTGGTTAAAGCACTTACTTCAATATATCCTCTATCTTATTCATAAATAAAAAAAGTGGATTTTTTCACTGACTAATAAAGTATGTTTTTTATTAAAAAACTTTAAACTTTGTCTCGTGTCTTGTTCCACGACGGTTAAAAAAAAGCCTGTCCACATTATTATTATAATGAAAAAGACTTAATTAAAGCAATTTAGACTGTCCCATTGTGGAACATGCATAAAAATACACCTCTAGACGCAAACTAACTTTATTTGACTTAATAAACTAACCATAAACACTACAAAAATAATATGAAAGTGAAACTTATGTGTTAACGAATGTTTAAGGAACTCTGATTTATCTCAAAGCGAATAATATTCTGCTGTCGTTTAGTTTTACCCACTACTAAATATTTCGACAGAATTAATTTTACGTCCTTCTTTGGTGTCGAACTTACGTCTTCTTCCAACGGAAACGGAAGGCATTGAGGCATTTGTTACTCTTTCGTAGAAAAGTAATCACAAACTCGTTCTCCTCCTCTCTTAAAATTTTTCCAATATACATAGTATATAGTTGTTTTTAACGATTCAGTAAATTGAACTAAGACAAAATCGTTAATATTATGCTCTCTGTCTAATTCGGTGAACTCAAGGAGGTTATTGGTGGGTTCATCCTCGCTCAAGGCGTCGGAAGTTCTACCATCGTCTTGATAATCATCGTCATTGTCATCACTTGATGATTCAAAAAGTCTGGTTTTCGATTCCATTATCTTTCTGTGCTTTCTCATATCCTGGGCTTCCTTTTTCTTATTTCTTTCTATGACCTTCTCTTTTATCATATTGATTTCTGGGGTGTCTGTAGCAATAATACTCTTCCTCTTTCTAGATCTGCCTTTTTGCTTTAAATCTTTCGCCTTGGGATATCCCAACAAAATTTGTGGGGAGACAAATATCTTATCAGTCTCATTTTGACATATCTTGTCATATCCATCATCAGTCTCAAGGGTATCTTCGGGCACATTTGATTGAAAAGTCTTATCAGTTGGTTTACTTATACTTGGTATACTCTGTATGTCCTGTTCAGCGTCATTGGAACCATGTGCAACCATTGGATCCTCAGGTAAGGCTCTGTCGGTTACATTGCTGACAATAAAATCATCGTCCGTGAAGACGTGCTTATCAAAAGGATAAATTCCAGACTTTTTAAAGCCTGATGTTATATTTCTAGGTGTCATCGACTTCTCAAAAGCTACGCCAACGCACGAAGCAATGTCATAAATTGTTATTGGACGTCCAGAATTCCTGAGTAACCATGATTCTATTCCTGTATTGTAGTGCGATTTAAAGGAAAAAAGACTGACAAATCCAATGGCTGCAACTTGTTCGAGCAATGAGGTGGTAGAGTTAAAATAGTTACTCCATGTTTCTTCGCTAAAATTAGGACTTCTACCGATAAATGAGTTTCATGGCTGTCCATAATTAATAGGGATAGGTGTTCCAAACTGCTAGCCATGTGATGTATAAAATGTTTCATGACGTGGACAAATAATTCTGTAGTCATCCAACCAGTAGAGTGAGCAAGACCCAGTGTTGCAGAGGGTGCTCCATTTAACGTGTGTTCTCTAAATTTTTTTCTTGGAAACACCATTACAGGAGGAATGAAGTTCCCAGATGCGCTGATTACACAACAGATAGTAACTAATATTCCCCGTTGTCCGCTAGTAGCTGAGCTGACTCGCTTTATTCCCTTTTTGGCAATTATTTTCCTGGGTTTTTGCACCGTAGTTGTTGCCGTTTCATCCAGGTTAAAAATGTGTGTCCCATCCGCAAATTCTGGTGTACGATTTAAAATATTCTCCAAGTTGTTAAAAAATTGATCAACGTTATGTCTATTGAAAGATGTTTAGTGGGTTAAAGTGTTTAGTGTTCTATTAGGTGTAAGTCTGATATTTGTACCAATACCGGCTGTCTTTTGTTTTGTCACGTATCGTTGTAAAGTTTGCAACTTTATCCCAGTCCTTTCGGCACATTTTCTCAGGCTCATTTGTTCTTCAATCACCATTCGAACGGCGGCCTCAATTTGTTGTTTGATGAAATTGCCTTTCGTGCTTTTCCGTTGTCTGCCCCTCGCCATTTTGCTAGTCTAAAAATCATTACATAATGAATTTTTAAGGGAAGCCGTTAACGTGTACAATGTTCCACAATGAGACAGCTGTCTCATTCTAGAACAAAAATTTTGTCTCATTGTGGAACTATCACACATTTATTTTAAAAATCCCCCTATACTAAACCATGCATGCTACGCCTTTGAATAAAGCAATATAACCTCATCTTGAATGAACCAAGTAAAGCAAATTATGAAAATTGTATAAATCTATCAGTTTATTTTTCTACGTAATTTCTAATACGGTCAACTAAAAAAATACATACCTTCCATATGACTACCTCATCACCAACTGATACAGAAACGCGATACGATTTGCTTCAATATCTGAAAATGGTACGCCGCACGTGGTGACACTAAATATGAATCTGATGTGGCGGAAAGTTAAAAAAAAGCCGCTTGTCTCACTGTGGAACATGTCTCATTGTGGAACACTTTCCCCTACATCTTATTCTTCTGACTAATCAGCACCCTCAACAAACATTATTTCCAAAATGTGTTGTAGAGGACATTCGACAATAGTTAAGCCAAAAGATCCAACTGACAGTTATGTAAAGGGTGATTTCTTAGGTCCGGTAGAACGTACGAAAGGGTTAACTGTCAAACAAACTGTCAAATTTTGACATTTATGATCAGTATATTCTTGCAAATCATCATGAATAGATTGGCGCTTGAACAAAGCTACCAAATTATTCAGATTTACTTTTAAAATCGGTGATTAATTTGCACAACTTACAGACGATTTCGTTATTTGTATGGCGAACATAATCGTCCATCTGAACAAGCCATCCGTTGAACTGTGGATAGATTTCATACCACATACTCACTAAATAATGCAATGACATCAACACGTCTAAGGACTATGCGTACTAAAGAGAATATCGCTGCTGTAAACGAAAGTGTGGAAGAAGATCCAAATTTATCGATTCGTCGTCTGTCCCTCCACTCCCTGGAAAATTTTGCTCGAAGATCTTGGCTTACACCCGTTTAAGATTCGGCTGGTGCAGGAATTAAAGCCATGAGACCATCATATGCGACGTTCTTTCGCCGATTGGGCTCTGATATTTTATCGCAAAATTGTGTTCAGCGATGAAGCTCATTTTTGGCTTAACGGGTTTGTTAATAAACAAAATTGCCGCATATGGAGTGAAACCACTTCACAACAGAAGACCCTATCGCTGGTGGCATCATTGGACCTTATTTCTTCAAAAATTAAGCCGGAGCTGGCGTTACGGTCAATGGAGATCGTTACCGCACCATCATCAATGACTTTTTGTTTGAAAATATGGATGACATTAATCCAGGCGAGATGTGGTTTCAATAGGATGGCGCTACGTGCCATACGGCGACTGCAACCATCGACTTATTGAAATCAAAATTTGGTGATAAGTTGGCTGATAAGCCACCAACATACATCATACGTCATACGTGACATACGGCCAGCAATGCTTGCAAAAGTGGCCCAAAATTGAACGTCCAGAATACGCTTCGTCAAGAACAGTTGCGGTGGTCATATGGCCGAAATCATTTTCAAATGTTAATACCAGCTATTGATCTTTCGAATAAAAAAATTTAGTGAATTAAAATTTAATTTTTTGTGTTATTTTTTACAATTTAAAGTTCTATCGGGCTTTAAAAAACACCTGTTATATATAAAGAGGAGCATGTCACTTTTAGTGATGAAAAGACCTTCCAGTCGCTCTCTTCTGGCAAAGTTAGAATATATAGACCAAGAAGTTGATGCTATGATGCAAACTAGACGCAGGGGTTTTGAAAGAGGTGATGTTGCCTTCATTGAAGCAAGTATTTCCAGAAAGCAAACTGATATTTTAATAGGACAATTGTTCATCAATAGAATAAGGCTCAGAAATAATTCCAAAACCCAGTATAAATGTGTTCACTAGCCGAATTTGCGCCCTGACTTGAACCCTATTGAAAATATGTGAGGAATGTTGATAAAAAACGTACAAAACCAATTTGTACATTTTCAAACAGTGGAGGAACTTTTGACCGCTCTTCTACAGCTTGGAATGATCTCTTACAGAAGGCTATTTCCGAAATTCATGCTAACCTATGCTCAAGCACTTAAATAAAGTTTTTCAAGTGAATGACAAGACGATCAAATACTGTTTCTGTAATATTTTTTATATGGTACAATACTAATTGTCCGGCAGGCAAAATGGCGTTAGTGATAACGTCTGCATCATGAACGAGTATTGTACAGGCAAGCTGACATATAATACCATAGATACTCTTGTGTAGTGTAGAACAAATATTTCTTTGCAACATTTCAGGTGAATTTATCAAATTTGATTAACATTGCATCCTGTTATCCTGATCGAATCTTATAATTCACCTGTTTGCATCTGCATTCATTACGAGACCCCCCAAACGAATTGTAGTATCAGATTTTGTTCGTGTAATTTGGACAAATTTATTCTTATATTTTGGTGCAGCTCTGCAGAGCTCATGGAAGTTACATAATTATAAATTGTGCCATCAATCATAATTTATAAAATTTATGACGAGTTCTTATTTTTGCTATATCTACATCAGCCTTTTAAGTTTGATGTTTTTGAGCAGATGTTTTTTAGCGAACAGTCTCTTTAAAGGTCTACAATAACTCACTGATGATGTTTGTATCTCTATAAAAACTTTCTTTCTACTGACTGACATATTGCCATTTTGATGTAAAAATCAGCTCAGACCTAAATTGCACCGGCAAAGTCGATGTCAAAAAAAATGTTCTACCAATTTTTTGTATTGTAAAATGGTTCTCTATTTGTCATGTGGGTAGTCAATCGTTGCTTTCATATTGAAATATATTTCTTAAAATCTAGTTTACGATATGTAAGTTTGGTCAAAGTAGTTGGCCAATTTTTTTTTTCGCGAGCTTCAAGATTCAATTGAATCTTGTTGACATTAAATTATGGAAGATAGTGAGGTCTAAAGGTGCCTAAAATTTGCTGCCATCGAAGATTCCTTTACTGTAATCTTATTTTCAAATATTGACTTTTATTTAGATGTATTTAGAAAGTCTTTCTTTTCACTTTTCTTTTATATTGGGATGAAGAACAATCCGAAATTAAAGTCCAACAGTAGTCAGCAAGCATCTTGTTAATCCATTTGCCCTCATAGCATTTTTTAATGGTGGTAAATTTTTGTTTAAGGTATCGAAGTCCTGGTCCCTCTTTGTCCAATGCTTTGACGAAATCCTTCATCAAATCTAATTTTACGTGGAATGGCTGTAAAAGTATTTTATGAGGCTCCATCAACGAATTATGAACTACGTTCTTTTCTCCAGGAGTGTATTGTATTCTGGTTGGCCATTGCTTAACAGTGTAGTGCAAAATTCTCGCTCGACTATCCTATTCAGAAAGGAAATAGCAATACTTTGTGAATCCAAGTTGTAGACCAAGTAGAATTGCAACTACTTTGAGATCAGCACTGATGTACCATTTATAGGTTTTGTAATTGATTTTATCAAGGAGACGTCTCATATTAGCATATGTTTCCTTCATGTGCACGGCATGGCCAACAGGAATGGACGGGTAGATGTTTCCTATATGTAGAAGGACAGCTTTCAAACTCAATTTAGAAGCATCTATAAAAAGACGCCGCTCTTCCGGTTGATGTTTGTCACCTAATTCTCGCATTAAACCGTCAATAATTTTGCAAAATGAAAGACCTTCTTCAGTTGAAGAATACTGTGACAGTTCATTTTGGCGATTTCGAACTTCCATCCTTCCAATCTTGATCCTAACATTTCTGCCTGAGTTTTTGATAAATTGAGATATCGAACTAGGTCGTTTAATTCCAATCGATTTATTAAATGAGGCGTGTCCTCTTGATATGGAAAATATTCTTCATCTGTGTCCGACAACTCTGAAATGTATTCTTCTATCTCGGTTTCAACATGCTCTTGCTTCTAAACATCCATACGACTTGGTACTGGTTAAGCTCCTGAATGAGGAACTGGATGAGAGGCAGAAGGTAAATTAGGATATGTAATTGTATCCTTCTTCGTCAATTTTGCGGCACCTTTTTCTACGAATTTGAAGGTTGAACGGCCAGAATTAAAAATTGAAACAATGCAAACCAAGTTATTCTCTAACTCCGGCTTGGCTAGAGTCGTGTAATCAAGATATGAGAGATGCATTAATTTACTGACTTTAAAATGAAAATTGGCAGATGATGATAGACGATGATGGAAGATAATTTCAAATGTATACCTTTAAATGTAAGCCACCTATCGTGTTACTGACAAAGTAGGATTGAATTATTATTATTGTTGTTAGTGAAGTATAATCGCTACTATTACAATTACATAGATCTCATCTTAATCCTCAAAATACCAGCATCATTCGGTCCACGACCTTTACACTCCACTTTACCGAAACGCGTACAGGCATAGGACCTGATGTCTGATCAACGACCGTAAATCTTAGTAGGCCTCGAGCGAGGTTAATCCTGCGGCTCAACTTACCAACGAGCCGCGTTATTCGAATACCCCGTAGCTCTAAATACAATAGTTAACGCAGAGACCGTCCTGTTGGGGATTTTCCGAATATTTAACCCAGTACCTATCCTACATCCATCTCATTCTCTCGGCTAACTTTATTCTAAACGTTATGTTTCTACAATAGGGACGTCCAGGTGATCGAGGAGTACACATCTAGCGCTCCGAAACCGGAATTAGGTGTGGGAGTTAGACAAGGCGGTAAACTAGTCACCGGGGAATTGAACGTATCACCCGGTACACCTCTACAGATGGAAATTTATCTGAGTAAAGTATCGGCGCCCATTTACGGATTACTGGTCACTATGATGCAGGTTACCGACACGAAAACTCAAGAGGAAACTATAATTTATAATGGGTAAGTTCAATTGGCACAGTATATGATTATTTCAATTCAGAAACTTGTTTCTATAACGTCAATAGAATTCACTTCTGTCTAGCTTTCTGTCTGGCAGTAATGTTTAAACAAAACAAATTCATCCATCTATTAAGGTGTAACATACATGTCTGGAAGCTCAAAAACCGAGCTTGAAGTGGCGACAGCACCTGGCAAACGTTGTTTCGTCGCCGCGTTGTGGAAATTGTCGCGCAATTCTAATTGAAGGCGCATTACCGCCGGAGCTCATTAGCTGGCGGTTGTTGTCGTATCGTATAGGCCGCAGCAGCGTCTTCATCATCATCATTGGTGGAATAACGACGTGTACTAAACACAATGGCGTGCGGTTGGGGCATGTTTCATCACTTTTATATGTTTAGAAAATTTTCAGATCCTTTTTTAAATCCTGGCTTTCTCGAAAAATATCTAAAGTTCTTGCTTATCCATTTTATGAATGCCAAGAGATCTAGATGAAATGTACAAGGTGCGGCGTCAAAATTTAGAAATTTGAGACAAAACAACAAAATCTCGATACAGAAATCAATATCAGTATAAAATTAACAAAAAAAAATTCTTGGCGATAACACTTGATGACAAAATATGTCAGAAATTGAGCAAAAATCTCTATGCCATGTATAAACTGGTTGGCAAGGTATGGTGTGATATTCTGGGGATCGTCTAGCTTGTCCCAAAGAAGATTTGTGATGCAAAAGCGAATCATAGTTGCATGCTTAAAGTGGCAACTAGAAATCCGTGCAGAACCCAATTTTAGACCATTATTTTATAGCAATAATAAATGTTCTATGATTTCCAAGCGTTTATCTACCAGCCAGGTTAAACATCCTCTCTACAGCACTGATTTTATCTATTCGATTATATGAACTGGGTCTGCCCTAGTTGCGTCTATGACGATATATAGGGTGAGGCATTAGTGCGTCAAAGCTCAATGTATCCATTAATATTAAAGATATCACAAAATGTTATACACAAAATAAATATTAATTACCGGTATAAGTTTAACATTTTGTAGTTGTTTTGTAAGAAAATATTAAATATCTCAGAAATTAACGATTTTAGATATAGAGAGAGGTTAATAAAAACAAAAGTGCATACAGTATCCTTCCTTTTCTTAATATAAAATACAGGGTATTCCATCTAAATAAGATGAGAAAATAATGCATTTGCGTTTTGAATCGCCCTGTACACAGTTTTTTCAATACGGGCAAAATATCGCTTTTCTATGAAACTGTAGCAATATAAAAAAGTCATATTTGATCTTGCAGATTAGCATGACATATGAGATATATCCCATTTTGTAACATCGTGCAAAGGGATTGCTTTGCCCCTGGTACCGGGGCAGAACGATCCCAATTAAAGAAAGCTATTAAAATAATTTTAAAAGCTTTATTATAGCTAAAGCAAAAGATTTAATTTAAGCAAAGGTCATTGTCTCCTCGACACCAGCACATGCATCGTGAGCCCATAATCTGCAGGTAGTGCATTGGATCCACCCCTCTCCTTCAGCAGAATCTGCCTACAACTCACCACACAGTAAACAGTCTACATTTACATTATCTTCTTCTGAACTGTCGTCTGAATATTTATTTTTTTTTTTTTTAAGTTTTTAGTGTACGTTGTGTAGTGTTTCTTTTGACGATTTCTTTCTTTTTCTCCAGTCTTAAATTTTTCTTTATTTCGTTTTCTTCTTTCTTCTTTATCTCTGCCTCTAACTCTTTTTTTATATAGACTGCTAGTTAATACAACAGTTTTTTCGAGATTTCTTTTCCTTACTTTTTTGGGGCCTGATAGTTTCTGAATCGGTTTAATTTGAGAAGGACTTGAAAAATAAAAATGTGTTGTGGAGATTCCATTGATACTTAAGACCCCTGAATTTGAGATTATTTTGCTAGTATTAGGAACGCATAGGTCTATATTTTCGTTGAGTTGATTTTCAGTAGATTGTTCTAAATTTTCGTTAGCTTGAGTTTTATCTATTGTGTCAACAGAATTTAGTTGTATAGAGTTAGTATGGCTGGTACTAGGAATGTTTTCGTTGATTTGCTGATTATTAGTAGATTGTTCCACATTTTCTATAACCCTGGTTTTTCGATTTGTTTCAAGGTTTTCACATGTCTATCCACATCAGTCACCTCAGCTGCCATAAAATCAATATCGTTGAACAAAGTATCATCAAAGGGAAAAATTCCGGTTTTCTTAAATCTGTTTATGGCATTTTCAGGTACGCAACCTTTTAAGTATGCCTCGCAAAATAGTGCACTCATTTGGAAAACAGAAACAATGCGTCCTGGGTGAGTGTTCATCCATTTTTCTAAAGCTACATCCAAATAACGACTAAAAGGAAACATGATTTCAACATCTAGGGGTTGCAGTTTGTGGGTTGTATGAGGAGGGAGGCAAATAATTGTAACAAAGTGTTTCCTTGCTTTCTCAATGACTGCTATATTTTTAGTATGGGAACTGTGGCCATCGAGTAACAAAACGACAGGATCTTCTGCCGTAGGTTTTGTGTAGGCCAAAAAATGGTCAAACCATTGTATGAATACTTCAATGTTCATCCATCCCGTTTCATTGCAAATAAATATTGATCTTTTAATTCCTCCTTCATTCTTTTCCTCGAGAAAATTATTGTGGTGGCACAAAATTACCTCCTCCTGAAGTACAAATAACCGCAGTCGTTGATATTCCTCGTTCTGCTGATGTTATACGAGCTACTTGTTTACGACCTTTTTTAGCGAGAACTCTTGAATTATGTCCTGGGACAGTATGAAACGATGTTTCGTCTACGTTAAAAATACGATGAACAGGAATCTGCTTATCTACTACTTCTGACTTTAATAAACTGTAAAATTTTGTAACAACCTTGTAGATCTTGCTGCTGAAGTAGATTCCGGAGATCTAAGGGTTAACTCTGGATGTCTTTTTTTAAACAAAATAAACCAATCTTCTCCAGCTGCCTGTTTTACTTTTGAAAACGGATGGTTGATATGGTTTTTTTCTTCTAATTGATAAGCTAAACAGCGAATATCACGAGAAGTTAGACCATACATTCGTGTTTCCATATCGAAAATATATTGCAACAGTTCGTTTTCTTGATTCTCATTAAAAACACAGTTAAATCGGCCTAGATGTTTTTGAATCGAACCATTATTTAATGGACGCTTTAATGCCATTACGGGAACACCGAAATCTCTAGCTGCGGTTTTCTTACCAGCTCCATCTTTTACAGCTTGAACTGCGCTATCCATTGCTTCGCCAGTCCATGACTTTTGATTGGTTTTTTTACAATAATTACGAACCATAATGATCTGCAACAAAATTAATTACACTATTCTATTACAAAAACATATGCTTAAAACGATCCGTAGGGATCGTTTTGCCAATATCATAGTTAAACTGAAGCACATCCTAAAAATACTTTTAAAGGAGAATTTATAATTAAAAGTAGCCAAATATACAAAAATTCAACCAAACCTATCTATTGTATTAAATAAAATCATTGTTCTCTAACCTCTAACTCGACCACATGCACCGACCACTTGCTGACTGTAAAAAGTGCCGCGTTGAAGTACCTCTCCTATATGTTTCCGCATATGCGGCGCTTATATAAGTCTCATAACATATGGGGGATCGTTTTGCCCCATGTGATCGCTTTGCCCCGGTCTCCCCTAACTCAATGAAACTTTATATCAAAGGAATGAGGAAGATATGCTTAATCTAAAGTTGAAATAATATGTAGTGTAGTAATATGAAACACTCTGTATATACGAAAATAATTTTAAAATATGATTTTTGTAGATAACATGTTGTAACATCTTTAATATTAATGGATATATTGAGCTTTGACGCACTAATGCCTCACCCTGTATATGATTGAATGATCGTGAACGCGCAACACTCATCTATGACGGGACCTGGAGATTTCATCCCTCCTCCAATATGCATCATTGTTGACAATCAAGACCTTAGAAAAGGTAGAAAGATCATCTAGCTCGATCATCGCCGACAGTTGGCTTGGATCCGGATCACCCCCCACGGTGTGTCGTCGTTAGGAAGGCTCAACAAGTGCTGGCGCATCAAACTCCGAGCGATACCAGATGACGACTCACTGTGGCGTTTATAAAAGGCCTTGAAGAGAAAGAAAGCAAGAACCATTGAAGGTGTTCCGTGTCAAAGCGGGGTCGGTCTTGCGGATTATTTAGAAAGGGTGTTTCGTGGTGCAGAGGGTCAACCTCAATATGACACTTTATACCGCGAGATTGACCTCTTCATTAGAGGTTTGGGCGAAGTTAGCAAGGATGAGAGGTGTTAGATCCCCTGGAGACGATGGGATAGCCAACACTGCCCTTAAAAAACTGCTAATAAATGCCATCAGCATCTTGGTGCAGATCCTGAATGCCATGCTGAGTCAACGCGGTTTTTCCGAACGTCCTAACTTGTCCTCATGCTCCACAAGCGCGATAAAAATCCTGCATTACCAACAAGCTTTAGGCCGATAAGTCTCCTCACGGATCTGTCCAAGGTCGCCGAGTCCATTATTCTTTTAAGACTCCGAGACTTTATCACCGATGGTAACTAGTGCCGACTAACAGTTCGGATTTCGGGAGGGCTTATCGATCGATTTTCAGCTCCTCCGACTCATGGAGGAGATTCAAAATGCGCTTGAGCTGAGGCATTCGACAGGCGCTGTTTTTCTGGATTTCGCCCACACGTTTGATTGGGTGTGGCATGATGGTCTGCCGTTTAAGATGGGCAGTTTTGGAATGAACCCTAATGTGATCGCACTTATCGGCTCCTATCTTGCCGACAGGACCTTTGTCTTGATTGTGAATGACGTACCACCCGACCGCAGGCGAATATTCGCCGGGGTACCGCAGGGTTCGCTTCTGGGTCCAGAATTATTTATTCGATATCTTGTAATGATGGCTTGGTGTGCCGTCGTTTTCAGAGGTCAGTCGACGAGATCTGCGATTTGGCGATAAAGTGGCGACTTATTATCAACGCCGACAAATGCATGGCAATAAGGTTCTCCTTGAAATGTAATCATCCACCTGCTGGACGGTTGGGAGTTAAGTACTGCCTTGGCAAACGCGTGTTCAATACTTGGGCTTAACCGTGGACACAAGGCTGACGTTTAAACACCATTTCTCCTCGATCGCCTCCAAGTTTCTTCGTGCGCGCGCGGCTGTAGCTCCTCTCTTGTGCTGGCAGAGCTCTCTGAATTTAAAGCGGCTGGTCCAGCGTCAGTAAATCGCAAGTAAAGCAGATCAAAATTCTGCAGAACCGGGCACTGCGGATCATCATCGCAGCGCCTTGGTACGTGAGCAACGCTCGGATCAATAGGGATGGTGTGGTAACAAGGAGAATCTTATCGATGACACATTAAAACTCGGCCACGATTGGGTCGCCCTGTCGCGGATCTCTGAATATTTCCAGACTGCAAAAGAACCCCGTGGTTAGGAGAACCGCCCTCATCCTGAGACAAAAAGGCTAACGGTACACCAGTCTTGGAGCAGCAGAAGACCTATGCATCAAACTCCGACCTGGTAATCTCACTAGACGTCCTTCTATACCATTAACATCCCACAACTCCGCAACCAGCAGAAGCTGTATTCATAAAGACGAAGAAGGAACTTGGGAGCTTCGTTCAGCCCTAGTAGGAGCAAGAAGAACCACAGGATCAGAATCGTGGCCGAGCCAGCCATCATTCCTGGGGATTGATTTTGTCATGGCAAGATTGAAAACCTTTTCCTCAGAAAAGATCTGATGCGTCCGGCAGTTTTTATTCTTTGTCCTGGCAGATTTAGAAAGCAACAATTACTCGACGCCAATTTTCTAATAGACTACCCCGCAATCTAGAAAATCGGCCCTTTAGTCCTTCCAATAACTTTGGGTACCTTGACAATCCTCATTGGACTTTTTAAACGATTGCATACTTGATTCCATGTTGGTGATTATTTCAATAAGATCTTACAGCCACACTACCACCTGCAATTGACCACATCCTTCATAAATTTGAGCTTATTGTACACAACCTTATTATATGGCTCATCATACCAGTCAATTGTTCAGTCAACTACTTGAAGGTATTTCTTCGACATATTATTAAGTGCACGCCGCTGACTGCACGATACACATTTGCTTAGAAACGGCAGCCGTTGTTATTAGACGAACGCTGAATTATGGTAATGTCGGAGAATGGCAGCTTCAGACTTCAGCGGCAACCCAACGTAATACAAAATATTCCTGCACGCCTAATGATATTTTAAAGCGATGACTACGACAAGGGCGACATCTACCTACGTTACTGCGATAATTCTCCCAGGCAATTACCTGTTAATTTAGGATGCAATTACGGGTGGATCGTGTACCTATTTGATCATGTACGTGTGTTGTTAGCTGGTATGTTGTTTCGGCGAACGTTAATTACCCGACTTTGGCGGATTTAACAATAATATTGTTGTGCAGGGGAAGAATGTAGTATCTCCACATTCGCGAGTACATTTCGGAGATTATATCGTTAAATATGAATGGTTTTCGAGTGTGTAAGCGTATAAGCAAGGTAGGTCTAACATGTAACACAATTACTCGTTTTTTGATCATCCTGTATACGTGCTTGCACGCAAGGAAGTCAATATACGTCAACAAATAACAAAATGATATCGGCTATCCTCAGTGGACTTAATTTCACCGCACCTTACAAAATTCACTAACTGTTATTCGAGGAAACGAACCGAGATATTCTGGCAAAAACTTCTGCAGACTCGTTTAGACAACATTCATCAAAGCTTTCAGTTTTCTTCCGCCTGCCAGACGAACTAAGTATAATAATAATGGAAGAGGAAGTCGCCTTAGTATCGATTTCAGTTTCCATTTCATTTAGTTCGAATGCTATTTTCAATGCGAAAGAGAGGATCGTCCAACGTTCTATTTCGGTATATTTGTTGTGACGCCTTTTATCTAGGATCCCGCTCCTTTTTATGGTGTTTGTTCTTCTCGACGCCTGTCAAAGTAAACCTGGCGAAAGTCGTAGATATCGTCCTGAACTTTTGGAAAACAAAGACGTTGTGAATATAGCCCCGATAGACAAACAAGTAATAAAAGGGCGCAGAAGTTGTAATATCGGAAGGTTCTACATATCAATCTGAAAGATTTTCCGAGGAAGGAAACTTAAATAAAAGAGATTTAAGGAAGATATTGTTGTTTTCTTCCTATCTTAGACTTATACTGTGCTTTTATATTAAAATGTTTTGCTTTTTTTAACAAATAATGTTTTTCCATTCTCTTCAGGTACCTACAGGGGAAAATTGCTATAAAGTTTAATTTCGGGCTGCGCACACCCAATTTGAGAGCTGAGAAATTATAATTAACTTAATATTAAATTATTTGCAGGTGTTCTGTCGATCCATACCTGTTCGAGAACTTCAATACCGTGGATGGGGACTTCCTCACGGCCAAGTTCAAAGCTTTCAAGTTTCCCGATTCCACTTACGTTCAGTTTAAGGGAACCGTAAATGTTTGCCTCGACAAATGCAAAGGGGTAATTATTATCATATTAGTATTGAGAATTTTGCTTTAATTATTAATTTGAGCGGTAATGGTAGATGTAAAAGTTTGAGGAGGTCAAATTTATATTTTAATTTGTTGAGAAGAAACTTTAAATGGTGTCTAAAATATTTTGACAAGAATTGATATTTAATTGGTACAAATTTAATCTAAAACAATTGAATTACATCTCGTACTTGTGTTGGGTAGACAAGATTTTTGGGCTATATTTTGACAAATATTTCAACTCTGTTAGCTTACATTGAAACTTATTCTTCATGCGCATGAGATGCACATTTACAGAAAATATGTCCTGCCATCTCTAGATCTTCTTGACATAGATGGCAGATTTGATCTTCAGCTTTTACGAGTTTATGTAGGTGGTACTTGAGGGCCACATGACCTGTCAGAAACCCTGCCAGCAATCTAAGGTCCCTTGGCTGAAAGATGGCAACGACTGTGCTGTGTTAGGCAATCCTGATAGCAGTGCCATCGCCTGCTTTTGTCTTGGCGTATTGTGTTGGCCCCCCAGGTAAGAAAGGATACAAAACATAAGGAATTAGAAGAGAAGACTTCGATAGAAGGATCAATGAGGAGAATTCATTTGAGCAGAGGCTAAATGATGACAGCTCTTCAGTTGTACACAATGAGCAGCTTTTTGCTTAGAGTCGTTAGTTGAAGAAAGACATTAATATTTGAGCTCTACCTCTTATTTGTATCAGAACAACCATAGGTAACATATTCTAAAACAATCGCAATCTTTAATCATCCATGCATCTCAAACGTTTTTGCCATAAAAGTCAAGGATTTATTCCGTTCTTTCTAGCACACTAGATTTTTTCAATCTAAGGAGTCCTTATCCCTCTCGAAGACTTGACAAATGTCCCTGAACCTTCTTATTTTATTGATGTAGCTCTTCTAGTCACGAAACATGCGGTCTTTGAGTTGCGGATCTCAATAGGACGGCCTGATACCCACGCCAATCAATTTTTCGCCACCAGGATGCGGCTTGTCGTGACACGAGGGTGGCCTATTGGGATCTAGTTCCTCAAGAAGTTGGCCAAACGGGTTCTTTGACCGGATAACCTTTTCAAGAGTTTTTTTTGGCCAGCGCCAGTACACGCTCCTTCAAAGACGGAATGTCTATCTAGATGTATGTGGATCTGAGTGATTGCACGAACCAGAGTGGAGGAACGTCCTGTAAATCATTGATTTCAATCTAAAGGTGAGAGAGCTTTCCCAATGCATCAGTAGAGTAAGAGCCGAATGAATCTCAAGTCAACTAACATACCGAGGTACTGCACTTGTTAACTCCAAGGTAGCATCTGTCCCTCAATGGTGATGGTAGAGGGAGGGTGATTGTGTTTTTTGGAGAAACGAACCGCAACGCACTTTTCTGTGTTTATGAATAGTCGTTACTTGCATAACTCATCGAGCGATTTTTGGAACCTTCTGCCCACAAGTGCATTATTCCTGGATGTTGTATACAGGGTTGGGATAAAGTATGGAACCAAGTAAATATATTTAAAAGGAAAAGGACGATATTTATGAAATTTTGCAGGTAAGTGCAATAGGACGAAATGCATCTGGTGTACATTTTTTTTGTCAATAATGTTACTTCCGGTTTAACGGGCAACACCCTCAACTTTTTTAATTTAAATGGAACATTCTGTATATTTTTGCAGATGTTGAAAGAGTTTGTTATTTCAAATTCTGAGTCCAGATTTTGTCTTAGAACACCAGATGGACGTGAAAGGATTTACCGGAGAACTGGTGAACGTTTCTTTCAAAACCATTTTTTTTCTAGAGTAAGTTATGGAGGCGGTTCGATAATGGTGTGGGGTTGCATAAATTTTGAAGGTCGGGGAGCCATCACAACCGATAGATACATAAGAGAAGTTTTAGAGCCACCTATTGTTCCTTTTGCACCGTATCATGCTGATGCATGATAATGCCCGACCGCATGTTGCCAGAATTGTACGCGAGTATTTAGCCGAGGTTGAAATCTCACTAGTAAATTGGCCTGCTCTAAGCCCAGACCTAAACCCAATTGAGCATGTTTGGGATGCACTTGGGAGGAAAATACGATCTCGTCTACCACCGCCTGCAAATTTACAACAGCTTAGTGACGTTCTAACTGAAGAATGGAATCAAATCAACCAGGCTTACATTCAAAACTTAATTGAGAGCATGCCAAGACGAATTGCAGCTGTTATCCGTGCACGTGGAGGAAACACTTTCAATTCCTTTCCATTAAATTCGTAAACTTATTGTTAGTACCATAGGAAAAATTAAAAAATGTAAGATTTTTCTTAAACCCTTGTATCTTTTACAAAAATTAAGCTATTGTAATAAATAAAAAAGGAAATTGTAAAGAAATTATGTGTCTTGATAACAAAATAAGAAAATACAAGGTGGAGCAACTTTCACAATCCATATGTGGTTTTAAAGTTGATTTAAAAAAACAGACTTTGTGTCACCCTGTATAAAATGATGTACGCCAAATTTCCTTAAAATTCCAAAGATGTGATAGATTACATTTAAATTTACCTACAATATGCAAAAAATATTAATCAAATCGAATTAAAATAACAACCTTCATCAATTTTTTGAATGGATCGATTATTTTGCCGGTGAGTGTATTTACTTGGTTCCATACTTTATCCCAACCCTGTATATTGCTGTATTATCGTCATACACCGCTAAGCGGGTACTTATGCTATGGGAAATATTGCTGGTATGAAAAAATAAAAAGTTCTGGCCTAAGCAACAACCCTTGTGGGACGCCAGGACGAGCGTATCTAATGGTAGAATGCTTACCGTGTCTTTTGACGCAGAAGGTCCTATAAGGCGGGTACGATCTTAGTAGGGAAATTATTCGCTGGTTGATATGCAAATGGCCCATCTTGTAAATCCAGCAAATAAACGATATTTGCAAAAAAAGTGGCATCAATATGTTTAGGCCTCACATACCTATCTAAGATGTCTTTTTTTAAAGATAGCTCAGGTTGTATTGTTTTGGCCTACACGATTTAGAAACAGACATACTAAATTATTAGGCGAGTAATTTTATTCTATAAAGATGGTGTTAAGGACTCAAAAACATTTAAAACAAGCATTCTTTTTATTTTTACCTATATTTGCTATATATTCCGTATTTTATTAAATTAATATGTCTAAATCTCACGCTTAATGTAATATAATATAAATAAGCAAAATCATGATAACGAATTAATAGAAACAAGAGCCACCGATAGGATATAATTCCAAAAATGCTAAGCTTCGGAGGTAAATCCGAAACTACGTCGTAGCGATGAAAAGAAGCGCGCGCCAACCCGTATTACAGAGATGACGTGCTATTTGACTTTGCGCGGTTTGTTAATGGTATAGCCGCCCACGGACTTGCCTGCGCTGATCGCGATACGCATACGAGTGTGTGCTCGTCGGATTCATTGCGTTTAGCGCACGAACCGCGGTTCGTGGAATCGTCACTATTATAAGGGGTCAGTGGATGGAGCATAGTAAAAGGCGCAAATAGACGCATATGAAAATATATACGAGAAATTCGATATTCCTGGACGTAGTTTTGAGTTGTATCGTGTTTTACGCGGTAGTGATAAACTATTGAACTGATTATTCACTTTCTCCCTAGTTCAGGAATCGCTCCGATAAATATATCCTTTTGGCTCGTTAAATACAAGAAGTACATAAAGTACACATTTCAAATAGCGTTCAATACGCAGGAAAGAGAGACATTATTTGTAAATATTATTTTATATGCTTATACATTATATGAGAATTATTATTTTGTGTCTTTCATGTACAAAGAACTGGAAGTTATGTTTTATTTTTATTTCTTTATTACAAGATATGTATTAAAATAAACTCACTCGTTTATTGTGAAAAACCCTTACACTAGTAGTATTTCTCCAGCAGCTAGGTTCAATAAAACAATTGGACCGTAACAGATGGTTTAAAGATCGAAATACCGATGAATTTTTCCTTGTCCAATTCTGAAATTGAAATTTATCGAACGGATCTACACTTTAAAGATTACGATTCATCACGGCCCACCTTAAGTTATTTCCATCGACTATCCCGCATCAAAGCACGTTATACTATTAAACCCACGTTTAGGTCGTCTACGTAAAAACAGAGCACATCAGCACCCGACCTCCCAATACCTGTTCCGAATACCAGCCGCGATATGTATGCAACACGGATACCCGTAGGATACGTATACAGAATTCTAATTTACCCAACGAACTCGGAGACAATTTCGGGATTACGCATCCGTCGGAGGAAAACGCCATACAGTGATTATAGTGCAGTAATTAAGTACATATTGTGAGATACGAAATGATCCAACTTCTATACAGAAGATATTTAGTCAGCGATGTGACTCCCAGGACGTTGTATGTTGCGTAATTTCAGAGTGAAAATGGGGCTCCAGCCGAGCTATTTTCTATTCTGATTAAAGTCCTAAGGGCGGATGTTGTATACACAATGCTCGCAAATTATCATCTTTGTTTTATTAAGAGGATAGGTTAACTTGTAAAAGATGTTGAGAAAGCTCAAACGACGTTTCACCGACGGAGAAGTGTTTCAATTCAGCAATAAGATGAATATATGAATAAATTTTGCAGATGCGCTATCTACGAGATTAAACTGGTACGTCATAATGAAGATTTTATTCAGCAATGTAAATATCAGTAGTGCAGATTAATATCGACTGTTTGCGATTTGCATTTTCAAGTTTTCTGCTTTATATTTTCACAAACAGACATTCTCAGTTAACCTAATTAATAGAATAGCAACCGCTACTACAGTCTATTAAGAATGTAAATGATTCGCAAAACTGAATTTGATGGATCAGTATACATAAACAATATTTGAACGATATTGATTTGACAGAGAAACCATACCAGAGCTCTAACGAGTGAAGCCTACATCTACAAAAAATGCTGACAAATCTTCTATACTAAACAACCTACCACACCATCAGCGAATATGTCAGGTTGAGATTGGTCCTTTGACATTTTCATGGACGTCAGCCGCTTCAATTGGTTGATAGACCCTCAGAGCGGTACATGGTGTCAGCGGAACTCTGCCATTAGAGCACCCACTCAGATAGAATCTGAGTGTCAAAACAAAGGGAGATAATCTGACGAACCCGAAGAGCTTTACAGGTACAACTCGCTCTAAACTATATCTTTTCCTGCATCAAAAGAAAATTTGACTTGCAACTAGCATTCGTATTAGGCAGTTCTTAGCATCACATCTTTCCATTCGTGTCTTTTTATCAGGTAGTAAGATTCAAGCAATTTCCAAAATTTTAGACAAGAACAATTTCAATTTCTCCAATGTGACACAACGTGCGGTATTTCGATCTGCTTAACCAGCACTACTACCGTGAGTGTCGTACAACTCGACAGATGACTCCCTTCGGCGATTAGAACTGTCTTGCATGATAAGAAAAGACAAAGAAACAAGGTCCAGAGAAGATTAAACCCTTACGACATTAAAATCATCAATATACTCTCTAGCAAGCTGAGGGACGCATTTGATTGGTTTAATAGCGAAATCTGGTGAAGCAGTCATCGATTTCTATAAACAAAAATTGTTCCTTTCCACGGTCGAGGTCTTAGCCGATCATTTACAGTAGATGCATGAGGTTCTGGTCGGCGGTGACGACACATTGAACCAGCTGCCTAGATGCCATCAGGCATAATTTCCTGAATCTTAATGGGGGCTGTCTCCCTAAGATTATCCTTAACGAGGTCAAAATCTTTATCAGAGTAACCGGAGAAGATCCGGTGTTCGCAGCACATCACCAACATTGCTATCGCCAGACTTCCAGACACTGTGTTGGAAATCCTGATCTCTACCATCAATGCCATCCTCTAATTTTGGGCGTGGAAACATGGCACGATTGTGGCCATCCCAAAAAAAGGTCAAATTTCGATACCTCCACAGAACCACCGCCACATCTCTCGAAAATTATTGAATCCACCATCCTCAGTGATACAAAACGAGCAATTACACGATTGTGAGCATCCCAAAAAAGAGGTCAAAGTTCGACACCTCCACAGAACCACCGCCCCATCTCTCGAAAATTATTAAATCTACCAACCTCATTGATACAAAACGAGCAATTCCACGATTGTGAGCATCCCAAAAAGAGGTCAAAGTTCGACACCTCCACAGAACCACCGCCCCATCTCTCGAAAATTATTGAATCTACCATCATCATTGATACAGAACGAGCAATTCGGTTTTCTGGCGAGCCTATACACTGAGTTTCAGCTCTTCCACTTCATGGAAGCAATTCATAATTCTTTTGAGACTCTAGAGCCGAGGGTAGCTGTGTTTCTTGATTTCACACGTGCTTTCTACACGGTGTGGCATCGTGGACGTATTTATAAAATGGTGCCAGAGGTAATAAAAATTGTTTAATGTCACCTGCAAAATCGTAACTTATTGGTTAGACTGGAGGACTCCACGTCGTCGCCGAGAATGGTGTCTGCGGACGTACCACAAGGCTTGCTTCTCGGCTTAGCGTCCTTTGTGATATTCATCCATGACTTTTTGGGTGTGCCCCCGTCTCCAGCGTAGCGTTACCCAAATCTGGTGCTGGTCCAGGAGATGGCGTCTTAAATTGAATGAAACCAAGTATTAAGCTATCCGTGTCATCAAGTAACAAAGCGGATTGACACTGCGCCAACATGTCAGTAATGTCAGCAATCCGTTCCTGTGCACCAGGAATCTTCTTTCTTCGCAACTCAAACTATTAATCTTCTTCCTTCGTCTGGTTCTTACTTATGGAGCGATGTGCTACTAAGAAACAGATGAGAAGAGTGGAGATTCAACAGAACAAAATTTTGAGGATGATCGTCAACGCCAGCTGGCGCTCAAGACCTTGGAGAGGGTAGAATAATAATAATATATTATTTATCCAATAGAACTAAAGTACAAAGAAATGTACAAGATATAAGATAAGTCAGCAAACATAATAACAAAAGTATAAAAAAATCATACGGTTCTAATGGAAATTAGCATATATAAAAAAGAAAAAAACCATAGAAATACTCATCTAACTATCTAAAAATTCTTTAACTGAAAAATAACACCGTGATAGTAAGAAGGCCTTTAAGACATTCTTAAAATTAGTATAGCCATTGATTTGGGAGTTCTATTGACCGCCAGTACTGTTTCCAATATGGAAACACACGGTAATGGTAAAATTCCTAGCTTCCGGAAGAGGTGCCTGCACGAATGCCGCCTGGTTACACGCCAAATATTACGTATTGTCCACTTCTGTAATCGGAAAATTCTAGAAGCCTGTCCATAGTTACCCCAATATACTACACTGTATCGAAACCGTGATTCAAAACATGCGAAATAATATTGATTCAAAACCTCTCTGTCTGTGATTCTTGCTAATCTATAATTGGCGTAATATACAGGAGATAAAACAGTCGCCAGTTGCTCAACATGGGTCGATCAACCCAAATCAGAATCAATGTAAACATCCAAGAATTTCACAGTAGATATCTGCTGAATGGATTGATGTTGAACTCTGTCTTAGTTCTATTCAAATGCAAACTATTGCGACCAAACCAGTCCATAAAATTATTTGACATTAGCTGCATATTCGTGAGTAGACTATCCACGTTTTCATTTGAAAAACAGTAACTATTATCATGAGCATACATAACCAGGTTTCCTGCAGTTATGACATGTGGAATATCATTCGCAAATAGAATAAAAGGGAGTGGCCCCAGGATGGTACCCTGCGGAATACCTGTGATCACAGCCAATTTTCACGACATTCGACCATTAATCGCAACTACTTGCTTCCTACACGCAAGATAAGACTGAAGCCAGTTATGAACGATCGTCCAACCCGATCGTGGCGAAAACAGTCGGCTTGATACCTATTAGAGCCCCACCACGCGTCGCTGTTAGAAGGGCTCAACATATGCTGGTACCGCATTCTAAACTACCGACCCTTCGGACTTCGCGGAGGCAGTGTCACACCACTAACACCCTCATAATCACGTAGCCAGTAGGGGTTGCATCAAAATGCAGAAGAAAGGATTTAAGAGCTTGGCTCAGCCGTAGAAAGAGCACATCCTGCTTGCTCTTTCTGCGGCTAAGCCAAGCTCTAATAGAAATTTCTACCACAAAATATATAAAATTGCCGTTTTTGCCTAGAGTACTGTGAAATATGTAGCCGAGATCTTTGTGGGTTCCATTGCAAAAATTCTTTGATCCCCTTTTCGTCAGCTGCACTTTTTTTCTTCTATGCTCAAATGCTGGTTTTTCTTGTGAACTAACAATTCAATGTAAACATAACATCATAGGTTCACATGTAAAAATGTATACTCCTTTTTTACTAAAATAAAGTAGTGCTAGTATTGTCGTAGAAGAAATCCTTCATTTTGCCTCACCATTCCATATTTCCCCGACGACTTCTCTTGCGAATAAAAGTCACTCTATTAGCATACGGTATTATATACCGTGGATATGTACAAATAGAGTGTAAACTTAAAAACGTAAATGTAAGACGTAAAATAGTAACAACTAATTAGACCCAACTTGTGAAAATTATTTAAGAGGAAACTATAAACAAAGCAGCTTAAAAGCACAACAATAGGCCAATATTTATAACACAATATAAACGACGTGTCAGCGTTGGCAAACAATTAGGAGTTTGTAAACTTTGAATACAGTACACACTACTAACTAATCGATAGGGTAACATAGTGTGTAATAGTGGGCAATGTTCCTCCAATATTGGCTCGAACTTCAAGCTAAGAAAGTTCGAAACTTTGAAAAAAAAAAAAACACGAAACTTGTTTTACGGTTCGTCGTGTCATATAAAAATGTTTATAGTTAATAATGCCGCATCATCCCTTTTAGGAAAGTTTCAGCGGGGAAGATCGTTTATTAAACGAAAGAAATTAGCGGAGTTTAAGAACTTGAAGCAGCTGTAGTAATACGTTCCGAAACCTGGCAGCAATTCGAAGAAGAGGAGCAAGTTTAATTTATAATACAACTTTTTTTTCTACTTTTTCCCTTCTTCGTGCTAGAGGGCGTTTTATTTTCGTTGCTTCGTTCGTATATACCTTCCGACGTGTATGTATATTATATCTCGAGTAAACACGGCATTAATTAAAGAAAGTATCTGTTTACATTTCATTACGTGCTGTCGTGTAATGTGACAAGTTACGTCAACAAAATGTAATGAAGGAGGACGACTTGGTTTGGCAGCATTTCAATAATATTTCGGAAAATGTCGTTGGGAAGCTTAAAGGTGGTATCGGTTACTACTATATCTATCGCGTTACATTAACAGTGATAATGTATTATGAGAAAGGAATATTGGGAAGCGTTTTGTGTTACATTACGTTTATCTTTCTTCTGTGGAATTGAGGTTGTTTGTGATGTATTTCCTGTAAAATAAACAAACAATAAGAAATGTGATAGGGGGAGCTAATGGAAACGGTGGGTTAAATGCTTTATTATATTGTTGCTTTTGTAAGGAGAATGGAAGTAAACACTGTAGAAATAATTGAAATGTGGAACGGACACAATTGTTTATTAAAAGTTTCTGATGGGCAAAACAAAATATTTTTGAAGTGTGAGCAGTGACAGTAAAATATACTTTTAAACAGTCTTTTCATTAGGAAAAGACAAATTTCGAAACAATTGGTGATAACCTAAGTCTCCAAATGGTATCATTATTTCGAAGAAGGTGGTACAGAGACCGCCACGCAAACGAAAGAAGGACGACCACCTCCTCGGTTAATCCAAGATTGTCAAAAGCCATCACCGACCATCTGGTGGGTAATCCTAAAACATTACTGACCTTACTTTCTGCTGAACCCGGCGAGTCAAAAGGGATGCCTGCAACACATTATCAAATCTCGTCTTCAGTTCAGAAAGGTCTTAGCAAAATAGATGCCCAAGTTGCTATCTGTCGATGAGTCTTGGGTGTACTACGAATCACCACAAATCCGAAATTCAGCTTCAAAATGGCAGCTCCCTGGTCAGCCACCACCACAAGTCGAGGGTACCAAAATGACATTCAAAACGATCATGGGTACTCCATTCTGGAATAAAGGTAGGATCGTGCATATTGACTATCTCAAACCTTGGAAATCTATCAACAAAACATACTACAAGAACCTTCTTGATGTGATCAACGCCAAGATTCCAGCTAGGAAGCGTAGTAAAGTCAAATTTC
Source organism: Holotrichia oblita (assembly GCA_023690525.1). Classification (NCBI taxonomy): domain Eukaryota; kingdom Metazoa; phylum Arthropoda; class Insecta; order Coleoptera; family Scarabaeidae; genus Holotrichia; species Holotrichia oblita. The sequence goes on from CM043016.1 coordinate 30,980,815, forward strand.
TACAAGATAATTATCCAATCCATGAAGCCAATGTTAGAATCGTAAAGATTACGCAGCTGGGTTGGACGCTACTAAACACATTCCTCTAAGTCAGGTTATCGTTTGTGCTAAAGCAAAGACTAGCTTTGACTGCATAAAGAAGCGAGGATAATGTAAAACCATACAACGCACGTCTTGGTTGGTTCATCAATTTTAAAGTCTGGCATAGCTTTTTGGAGAAGCTTCTTTTGACACTGAAGGTCAGGTTTAAAATTATTGCCAACATGTCAATAATTTAAAAATACACATGGTTTATACATATGGTCATTAGTGCTAAAGTGAGCTCAATCAGACACGGAAAAAATCATTTATTGCAAAACAATTTTTCGTGTGAAGCAAAGCCTTAAGTTTCGACTTGAAAATAGAAAGACTCTTATTAATCTTCACTTAAATCTGCAGTCAAAAGTGATTCCAATAATTTTAACATTAGTGTGGTATGGAAAATTAGCAAAATTCTTTTCCAAATCTATCCCGGAATTATTTAATTGAAATGATGTTACGATTGTTCCATCAACATTTAGCATTAATTTATTTTTCGATGACCATTGCTTTAGAAATTCATATTTTTCTGTCAAGCTACCTAATAAATCTTTCTCATTTTTTTGTTTCACTAGTATAGTCGTGTCATCTGCATATACAATATACAGGAATGGTCCCAAAATGCAGCCCTGAGGCACTTCTTACGCTAAATTAACTATGTCTCTTAAAATATGTTGATTTCGAGATTCGTACTATTTGTTGACGCCCCGAAAAATAAGATTTAACGAAATCCAAAGCAACCCCCCGCACTCCATATCTTTTCAAACAAGATCTCGTGACAAATATAATGAATAGCTCGCGAATAGTCCAAGAAAAGGGCAACCACAAAAAACTTGAACCAATCTATAGTGGAATAGTTGCCTTGTAAAGAGATTTTCTATTGTTATTGATAAGATGGCTGTTTTCAATTCAGGTTTGCACTTTGGACGTTTCTTGCTGACATACTTCTTAGCAGTAACCCAACAGTTCCCTATCGGGTTCAAGTCTTAACTGTTGTCAAGGCACTGCTGCCTTCAAAGGCGTAATGCCATTTTTCTCTAAGTATTGCTTCATCCATTCAAATCAGAAAAGATCAGATTTTCTAATGTTTCTTACAATCTTGGCTCTATGGCATGGTGTGGAATCGTCCTGAAAAATGTTGTCAACAGCTAAAGAAAACAGAGCATCAATGAAAGTTTCGAACGGCGTTTAAATTGCCGTTAACGTATGCCTGCTCATTACAACCGAAGCCACCCCACAGATCATACGACTCACTGGAAATTTATTTCGAATAATTGGATTGATTAATTGACGGCAGGACGGTCTTTAATTATCCCTAACACTGCAGCCCACTGGGCCTATTGTGTTATTCCTACCTTGATTCCATTTTAGTCAAACAGGTTAGTTCCCTCGATCAGGTTTTGAAGCCTATTTGGTAAATCTTTCTCCACTGGTAAGTCAAACTCGCTTTGCATAGCAACCCAACGTTGACTTAGTGCTACGCATTCGAAGATGCGCTGTTTCCTCTTCCTCATTACACAGTTTGCACAAGGGTTCATCTTTATAGATCCCCATATTGTGCAGGTGACCTCTTAGACAGCCTGCACAGCTGCATGGTTGTAATAAGATGCTAGAGCATTTAAGGCTGCCTATTTCGAGTAATAATCGTGCTTTGATGCAAATCTTCGTTAACTCTTCAGCGAACATATGAAACACCATCGGACTGGGTTAGATTAATTTTTGATTCGTGTATAAATATGACTTTTTTTCATTCATTTTGAGAGCAATTTCGATTTACAGATTGAATAGAAATGGGCCAAAAAGGCTCATTTAATGACTAAAAAATTTGTTAGAAAAATCTGTTGTCCAGTATAATTGAAAAACATATTTCATCTCACAATATCCTTCGTCATTATAAATTTATATCTACGATTTTCTAACTTTTATTTTCTTTTAATAGGTGGAATGTAGTGCAGGCCAAATCGGTTATGGTAGACGTAAACGTGAAGTGTCATCTCTACCGGCGGATCCCAACAAAATATTCGAGATCACGATCACCTCGATCCTGAAATTCGGCGACGAAGAAATCGAAGTTGTCAAGAACGACCTGAAATTCCTCAACGATAAGAAACTATTCGTAGCGGACCAGTTGCGCGAGAAAGTGTACCATTCGGAGGAGGACCCCTCCCATCTCAGGATCGAAGAGGAGTACATCACCGCCGAAAGCGGCAGCGTCAGTATAGCTCTAACATCTTGGTTGGTCGCGACCTTAGCTACAATCTACAGGTTATTCGTATAAATAATGTAGGTGTAAACGTCCCCGTCCCTTTTGTATTTGTCTTATTTAAGGGGTCGTATTACGTTTTTCTGTTTAAAATGCTTACAATTTTAAACGAGAAACGTAATAGACTTTCTTGAAAATAGTGTGCAGTTCATTATGCAATAATAATTTAATTGAAAAATAAAAAGATATATATGAAACCTAGTAATACCTGAAACGAGTCTGTAAGATCGTAAGATCAAAGGACTATTCGTGTTTTTTTTTTTTTTAGATATAAAAATTTCTAATGCTTATTAAATGACTGTGATACTTACATAAATAAAGCATGATTCTGTTAAAACTATTTCTATATAGGTACTACTTAAATAAAATGTAATATGCTTCTATATAAACTAACTGATTTTGGCAAGGACTGCACTGTGTCAAAAATAATTTTTCAGTAAATTCTGTGTCGCAATTTAACAATAATATAATATTTTTTTTGTAGATATATTACTTTAATAATAATAGCATAATATCAGCTTCTTATAAAAGATTATCCTTCTTTCAAAGTTCTTCCTAGTAATACAAAACTGTAACACTTTAAACTGCCAGCTTAATTAATTAATTAATGGGCCATTAAAATAGATAATCTACCACTTAACTTAAGTTAATAATTGTAACTACGATAATGATAGAATTAAGAAATATTTTAGTAATATGACTACCACAAAATTGAAAATAAGAACGAATAAATCGACTTGAAAAAGTATATGAGTGTGTTTTAATAAGCAACCCCCCAAACTTGTCCACTATATCAAAAATATTTGAAATAGTCTTGAAGAATCAATTGATGAATCACTTAGTAAGAAATCATTTGATGTCTCCATGTCAACATGGATTTTTAGGTCGTAAATCAACAAACACTGCGTTGTCGGACATTATTGACAAAATTCTAGGCCAGCAGTCAATATACACCCTTACAATCGGTTACCTGAGGGACCACCACCACGCAAGGTGTCCCTAACCAGTTTAGAGGCGGACGGACAAGCCAAGTGAAAGACATCAATTTCGGAAAATATATTATTATAGTTTAAACATACGCGACATAATGGAGCATTCGCACATGCATTTGTGTGACATTTGACTGGGTAAAAAATAATTGCCGTCCTGGTCATATAACATGCCACGTTGAAGTTTAATTCTCGAACACAAAAGCCACTGTCAATATTGCAATTAATGATTTTATGCGAAAATCTAAAGTCCAGCACATGTCTCCGATTTACCAGAGGGTCCATATCATAAATCCTCAAACATTCTTCGTACGAAAGAAAATTTCTACTGGGATCCAAGATATAATTCAGTCGTTTGATAAATTTCCTCTGGATACCCTCAATACGATCGATGTATACATTATAGCAGGGATTCCATACAACAGAGCAATATTCAAGATGACAATTGACTAACCCATACTACAAACATAAAAGAACATCAGCTCGTTTTACTCTGATGTGACACGAAGTGCAAAGCCCAGCGCCCTATAACTTTTCTGAACAATGTGTTCTATATGTCTATCAAATAACAACTTGTTGTCAATGAAAACCCCCAAACCTTTTATAAAATCAACTCTCTCTATGAGTTCATTTGAGATAGTATACGGAAAAGAAATTATCTGCTTGTTACGAGTGAATGTGATTGTTTTACATTTCGACAAATTTAGAGATAATTTGTTGATATGACAATAGAGGGCCAAACTATTTAAGTCGTCTTGAAGACCCATACAGTCCTTAAAAGTAGTAACAGGTGCAAAAAACTTGGCGTCATCAGCATACAGAAGACAAAAGGAATTACTGAAGCATGGGTGCACAGACCACTTAACACTTATAGACGTTTCAGTTAAATGGAGCCAGATTGTACCAGCTGGGTGGTTTGCTCCTTCAAACAATAGATGGAGCCATTCGAGGTTTAATTGTGATCACTTAAGCGACTACCTTTACTCATAATACCAAATCATGAAATAATAAATATAATAATATTTTTCTGCAATCACTTGACAAAGAATGCTTTTTTGCTTATCATTGGCAACGAAAAGTTGATGTTTAGGTACCGAAGACCGTCACATGACCGTCACTGACTGTCACTTTATCGCTCTAGAGCGATCAAGTCTGAAAATTGCGTATTGTCAATAGCAACCAGTATGTAACATTCAAATTGACATATCGCAAAGCACAATAATTTCTTGCAATTTGCGCGTTAACTTAAAATATATTTGAAGAAAATTATAGAAAATAGTGATAGTGATATTCTGAGTACACTTCCTTATTAGTGAGCCGTGCACACTAAACATCCCAAGCTTACATAGTAATGTTTTATGATGAATTTTATCAAATACTTTGGAGACATCGGTGTACACGGCATCCACCTGAACTCTATCATCCATCCAGCCATGCAGACGCGTCACATATTCCGCCAAATTTGATGTCACAGATCTACCACAGAAGAAACCATGCTGAAACTCACCTATTCTATGTTTGATCTGGAAAAATACTTCAGCTGTAACAATTGACTCGACACATCCTTCTTAGAACGCGACTTAAAAATCGGAACCATGTTGGCATGTTTCTATCTGGAAGGAAAAGTAGGTACAGCCATTCTGTAGAAGAGCAGTTTTCACATGTTTCAATTTCTTGTCGATGTTGTCGGGTTGGGAGATTCAGATCGCGCGATGTACTAGAGAGCCGATTATCGATTGCTTTTGTGCTGGGTAATGATGTGAGCTGGCATGAAGATATCGATCGGTATGTGTGGGTTTCCTGTACACAGAGTGACCTAAATGACCATTTGGTATTGGAGCAACTAATACATCGAGGAAAGGTAGAGAACCGTTATTCTCAATCTCCATGCTGAACTTGATGTCGGGGTGTTGGCTATTGAGGAAATCCAAGAAAAGGTGGAGTGTTTTTACCATGTGGCCAGATAATGAAGGTGTCATCCACGTATCTTAACCAAGTTTTTGGTTTTAAATTCGCATGTTCCAAAGCAGTGGTCTCAAATGCCTCCATGAAGATATTAGCTACAACCGGAGAAAGTACGTTGAAGTAATGCATTTCTCGACCAACTTGGCTAAGTCTGCGGATTGGTTGTCCTGGATCAATAATTGATGGATTATAGCGAAGGAATCGGCGACAGGCACTTTTGTGAAGAGTGAAGTAACATCAAAACTGACAAGAAGATCTTCGGGTTCGATAGAGATTTCAGAAATGAGTTTGACAAAGTGCGGTGAATTTAGAATGTGAGAAGGAGCATTGCCTGTGTATATCTTAATAGTATGAGCGAGGTACTTGGCCAAGCTATACGTGGGCGAATCTATAGTGTTAACTATGGGTTGAAAGGTAGGTTCTGCTTATGGATTTTTGGAAGGCCGTACAACCTAGGTGGCTTGGATTCTTTGGGTAGTATCCGTTTCTGTATGTCAGAAATAATGTCAGAGGATTTAATTTTTGAAGAGATTTGCCGTTCAAATTTCGAAGTGGGATCACGCAACAACGGCGTGAAGCTACCATCTTGTAAGAGATCTGATATTTTGGCCACGTACTGAGACTTATCTAGAATGACGGTTGTGTTTCCTTTGTCAACAGGAAGAATGACTATATCTTTGTTGGCGCGGAGAGAACCTATGGCTGAACGTTCTACTTTGGACAAGTTTGGATGAGGAGGTTTAGCAGAAGAAAGACGTTTGGCTGTTTCAAAACGAATAATATCGCCATTTTCTTTAGGAAATGTGCGAATGGATGATTCTGCCAAGGATATGATGTCCTCTTTTGGAATGCTTTTGGGAGTCACAGAGAAATTTAGACCCTTGGATAATACTACAGTTTCAGCTTCTGACAGAGGTTGTGATGATAGATTTTTAACCGTTTTTGATAATGAATGGGTTACAGTTTCCTTATTATTTGGAATAAGCAATTGAAATTTTCGAATATGATTTTCTTTTATGCGTTCTGAGTATCTTTGATGCTTGGATAGAAGAAACGCGATCTAATAGGGACCAATCATCTTCAGACAAAGTGTTGGAGAGTTCTAAATGAAGGGAAAGAAGTTTCCCGACCGCTTACATTAGTGGCGAAACGTCGAGTTTGAGTAAGTTGTACCTATATATTTTTTGTATTTTTCATTTTCATTTTTATTTTATTTTGTATTGTATATATGACTTTACTATGACGCGGTCAAAACTAGGAAGCCCTCATAACAGAAATAAAACATCTTCATTCGGACAGCTTTATCAGGTGTCATCGTTCGGAAATTATTGATAATAAAATTGGTGTCCCTCAGTATCTGGCGAGGTCACGCTGTACGCAGCCGACACGTCAATAGTAATCTCTGGTCGACATTATGATAATCTAATGAATAACATAAGGATTGCTTTGAAACAGCTCATTTGTTGGCTTTCAAATAATAAACTCATACTTAATAATGAAAAAACAAAGTTACTTACTATAACTTTGATTGGAGTCAAAATGTCTTATACCTGGCTCTACACTCATAAGTAGAAGTGGATAAATATTTTAACCGTGTGAAATAAGGTAATGTATTAAATTGACACGACGTTACATCTGATCAATGATCCGGGAAAGCATCAACATGTAATGAGGAGGTGGGGAAGGCGGAGGATTTGTGTTGATCTGAAGAGAAAGCTTTGCAAGAACGAAAACTTGATCGTCGTACGAGGCGATAAAGGAGATGGAACTGCAGTAGTGGATCGAGAAGGCTAAAACCAGAAGATATGTACACTTCTGACGTCAAGCCACTACAATAAACTAAACAGGGACCCTACTAGCAAGATTGAGGCACAAATTCGGAAAGCCAGCAGGGACTTCATCTACACCCAAACAAGAACAAAGACGACTACTCCTTCTTTCAGAGAGTTGATCACACGACTACACGGGTTGCCAAAGATCTACAAAGAATTCAGAGTATTTTGTGGAAATACTTCAACAGCACGACGTATGGGGTGGTGTCACGAATGTACCAGTAGACGAAACACTAGAAATCATGCAACTGTTAGTACCAGAAGAATTACAAGAAGACCTAAGAGAGTTGGCAAGACTTTGCCTGACCTCGACATATTTCTTATGGAATGGAAGCTTTTATGAACAGCAATGGGATCACCATTATTGCCGGTCATTGCCAACATCTTCATGGAAGCTTTCGAGCAAGAAGAAAAAGAAGACCGACAATATGACAACAAGCATATCAGATGGTCTGGAGTTTTGTCTAGTTTTAACATCGTAACACGCGGGTAAATCCTTTTCTAGCAGTCCCGTTAGTAGGTTTCTTGCTTCCAACAATGAAAGTCTCCGTCGATCTAATGTAACACATTCAAAGTTAATGTGGTAGGTTGTCTTCTCTTCCTCATTGCATAGTCTACAAATCGGGTCATCCTTAAAGGATACCAATTCTGTGTAGGTATTTCCTTAGACAGCCGTGTCCTGTTAACAGATTCATCACTGTTTTAAGCTGTGCTCAATTAAGAGCCAGCACATCTGCTGCTAATTGCCTTGGTGGCTACAGTGTATCTGTGCTTCAATGCCATTCCAGTGTAACTGGTGTGCTTGTGTAATCCATTCAACCACCACACTCCGTATCACAGTCTTTGTTTATTTAGTTTCAGAACCCTTTCCTGATAACTAGCGTGTTTAGTCTCATATAAAACGCATTTTTCTCGTTTATTATTGTCCTTTATCGTGTCGTTATAATTTTTATAATCCCGTTCTAATAAAGAGGTTTTATTTTAGTTTTAGCATGCTTAACGTCATCACTTTAAGCGCAGTGTCAGTAAGTACCAGTTTTATTTTTATATACACATACATTATTATTTAAATTGGCTATAATGTGTGTCAAAATTAAAGCGCTATCTTATTATGTCCGTGCTTTGAAAAATAAAATGTTCAGTATAAAACTTAGCAGCTACAAATATATTTATACTAAATGCAGTTTGAGTTAGTTTTTTGTTTAATCATACCCCCAGATGTGTCATGAAAATAGGAAGGATAACCTTCAATATTCTACACACGTCTTTAAAAAACAAATATTGTAAACAACAACAGACGATTTATCACCATTTCCCATGATTATCTGTCATTCTGTATTAACAAATCCAGAGTTATCGCTTCGTATAAGCTAGTGTACGTGTACGAGTATATGTACAAAGCTTATCATTAATTCATCAGGAGTACGTGTGTGTACGCGGCCTACATCAGAGTCGTGCTGTTATTGATTCTGATTAGCTAGAGCTCGTTAGCAAATTCTCTTTCGCTTTGTTTATGTCCAGTTTTACGCAGTAAATTTGTAGAATGTGGGATTAGGTTTGATAAACGAGATTGTCATAGAATGTTCTATCGATAGATAAATGAAAGCGTAGAGATAATTATAAAAATTAATTGACGTTCAACAAGTCGAAATGAGGAAGTATAATATTTGATCCAAAATAGGTGGTCTAGAATAAATTCTAGACCATGTTTGTATGAACGAGGGCGACTTGAAATGTTTCCGGAATCGACAAGCAAAACACGGTATTGGAATGGTTTTTTTAATTTTTATTTTTCGATGTAGTCCCTTCGAAGATCAATACACTTCTTCAAACAGTGCTTCAGTCTCTTCAAGCCGTCGGAAAAGTAGGATGTTTCGAGGTCTGCAAAATAATCGTCGGTAACGGCGATGACCTCCTCATTAGTGATCTGTTTCAAAAATGTGTTGGGCAACGCTCGATTTCTCAATTCTATTAAATCTAAGATTAGCCATATGCTCTTTGAATCTAGGTGAGACTGCTATCCTGGTTTGCCCAATATATTTTTGATTACAATCTCTACAATTGATTTCGTAAATACCTGACTTTTCTAGAGGTTGTATTTTATCTTTAGGGTTACCAATGAGACTTCGTAAACTAGTCCCAGAACTGTAAACTATTCTGAGATCTAGCTCTTTGAAGATTTTACTCAAACCTTTAGTGATAAAGGGAGCGTAAGGGAGGGTCACAACGGGTGAAGCTTTAACATCCTCTAGTCGTAGATTCTTTCACAGTTTTCTTATAATTAAACTTCCTAATTAACTTATAGATATGCTGAGGCTGGAACCATTACACTTGGCCGCATCTTTTATATTTTTAAGCTCTTTCTCATACCTCGCCTTGTTCAAGAGAAAAGTGAGAAGTTTGTGGACCAAAAAATTCAGGCTTGCCATTTTGTGTTGAACACAAGGATGGGGATCTGAAGGAATGTAGCGAAGTGTACTGATTTCCTTTCTATACACGTCAAACTCTAATCTATTGTTATTTCTAATTACTAAAGTATCTAGAAAGGGTAGCTGACCGTTTTCTTCTCTTTCACAAGTGAACTTTATGGTTTCGAACCGATTATTTAATCTATTGAGAAAATCGTCAAAATTACATTTTTTAGTGTCAAATATAGCGAAAATATCATCCACATACTTCAACCAAATCCTAGGAAAGTATTCTCTCTTAGATTCTAAGTCCGTTTCAAAACGGCTCATGAAAAGGTTAGCCAAAAAAGGCGACAAGGAGTTACCCATTGCCGTTCCTTCCAGCTGTTCATAAAAACTCCCGTTGCATTGAAAAATGTTCTGTTTCATACAGATGTCAGTTAAGCGAATATATTCCTCTACACATTGTTGACTCAAACTATTTTGAAGCAACAAGTTCTCGAGGTATGTCAAGGTGTCTGGAATCGGTACACTAGGAAAGAGAGAACTAACATCAAATGAAATCAATATTTCACCCTCCAGCAACTGATTATTTTGAATTTCTTTAATAAATTCTAACGATTTTTTTTTCTGCAAAACTAGGCTGCTGTATTGGCAAATTATTAAATTCATTGGTCAAACATTTGAAAACCTTATAAGTCAATTGCCGAAACAATTGGCCTTGCCGACTTGCCAGGTTTGTGAATTTTAGGTAAACAATATAATTTAGGGATAACAGGATTGGAAACATGTAGCTTATGTCTAACATCGGCAGTAACAAGGTTGTTACAAGCTTTAAACACATTGTTGACGTCTCTAATCATTTTCGGTAAAGGATTTTTTGAAATTGACTTATAAGGACCACTACTCAACAAGTCATTAACCCGATCATAGTAATCCTCTTTATCAAAAATAACAACCTTGTTCCCTTTCTCAACTTTCAAATAAAAACAATCTTTTTCCCGCAAAGTTTTAATGATTTTAATGTTTTCGGATTTCTGAGGTGATTTATAGGATTTCAAATTTTTTGAAATAGTATGTTTGCAGGCCTCCCTAACGAACTGTTTTGTGGGCTCAGGAAACCGCTGGATAGAGGATTGTATCCCGGCAATAACCCACTCAACATTCGATTCACGATTCTGCAAACCAAATTTGAATCCTTTATTCAAATGATTAAGTTCCCGTTCACTAAAACTTTGCGAAGAATGATTTTCTACTATGTTAATGGTATTCATCGGAACATGATGTTTATTTTTTTAAAAACAACCTAACTTTCTTAATTTCCTATCATGAGAGAACTTCTTATTCTGAACTTTCCTATCGATTGAAATAAACATATTCTGTTGAAAATCACACTATAGTTGATATTCAACATCATTCATCATCTAATGTTAAAAATTTCCAAAGTTGGTAAGCTTGAATCTCAAGTTTACTGCGTTTGGCAAAAAGATATTCGATTTCTGAACGCAACCATTTTTACCACTACACAAGTCCCATGACGCGTTACCAAGATTTATCATTGGGAAGTTGTGAGTTCGGTGCAGAAACCGCACAGTAGTAGCAGGTTTAGTATAAAAAATGTAACGAATCCGTCTTTTATGTCTACCATGAAGGCACTGCCAATAAAGGAGCAAACGAAATTTGTTCGATGCTTCTGCATTACATAGATACCTTTTTGGGCGACAACATCAATGAATTAGTACTATTTTCTGCTAACTGTCCGGGCGAAAATAAAAACCATACGGTTATCAGGTTTTTATTACCATTGACAGATACAGAACCTTTCTCACAAATTACACATTATTTTCCAATAAGAGGACTATCTTTTCTGCCAAATGACCAAGATTTTGGAGTTATGAAAGAAAAGATTAAGAAGTATGACCGGATATATGTTCCTGAAGAATACTATTTTGTCGGAAGCACGTCCCAAGTTTAAGGTCTTTATGTTAGCAACTTCTCAGATTCTAAATTTCTCACAGTGGTGGCCTAAATTTGATGAAAGAACGTGTCTAGCAGATGAGAGTTTTGGTAAACGTGTTATAAAAGAACATAAACGATCATTCCGGTCATCCTACTACATGTCATTCCAGTATCAGAAAGCTAAAAAGGGAGTTGTGATTACTCAAGAATTTATCGATGGGTTAAGTAGTTACGCATTTACTTTGGTGGGAAACAAAGCTGTCACCATTACCCTACCAACAGAATGCGCATATCCAACCGGCTGTGTTCCCATAAACCCCAAAAGGGTAGAGAAATGGCCAGGAGCAAAGTTCTCAACATGACATCGAGAATGACAACGAGTTAGATTATGTCCTACTGCTTGTGTAGTACTTATAATAATAATTCAATAAACCTGTTCGGCTCCGTACTTTTGTGTTTATTTCATTTTAAAGCAACATTTGCCATGTTACACGAGCAGTCCGTGCAAAAACCTTAAAAACTTAGTTTTTCCAAAAACAAAACGTTTTATTACAGTGTTTTCCATTACATTTGTTGTAGGGACCTACACAGTTCACAGTTCAGTTTATAGTAACGTTTTTTGTGTGTAAAACATAGCTTTTATAAAGGACAGTTTTTTGCTCTATTGAAAATTCAACTTTTTTGACTTATGTGGTTTTTGAAATGAACGATTCACTTGTTTTCAAGATTACAGTAACAAAATTTTGATTAACTTAATTGTTTTGATTAATAATTTTGTGAAGTCCTTGCTCGTGTTGAACAATGCCGTTGGTAGTAAATGTCATGTATTCCTGCTGCAAAAGTACCATTCAGGAACATACGAGGGAGCGTTTTTATATTCGCGAAATGGGGGATAAGGGATGAAAATAAAAAAACCAAATTATTTTTCTTTTTCAATATATTCACCTGCAAGACTGATACATCTTTCACATTTTCAATTAATTTATTTATATCCTCATAAAAAAATGATTTCTCTTTATCTGCAAAATACGCCGAAACTGCCTCCTTGACTTCATCATCGGCAGTAAATTTTTTACCCCGCAGCTCTTTTTCATTTTCGGAAACAGGTAATAATCACTCGGGTCCAGGTCTGGGCTGTAGGGTGGGTGATTCACAATTTCGAAGCCCACCTTATGCAGGGCAGCTAACGCAACGCGGCTCTTGTGGACGGGCGCGTTGTCGTGCAAATGCAGCACACCTTTCGTCAATTTTCCCCGTCTTTTCTCTTTAATGGCTTCATTTAGTCGCTCTAATATTGAAGCGTAATATTCTCCGGTTATAGAAACACCTTTATCTTTATAATCAATCAACAATATTCCTCCCGAGTCCCAAAATACCGTTGCCATGAGTTTCCAGCTGATTGTGACACTTTAAATTTCTTGGGAAGTGCTGTACCCTTTTTATGCCACTGCATGGAGTCTTGTTTGGACTCAGGTTCATAATGATGAACCCAAGTTTTGTCTCCAGTAACAATTCGACTCAACACACCATCCTTGTCTTCATTACAGAGCTCCAAAAGTGCACGCGAACACGCGATTTTTTCCATATTTCACTTTTCACTCCTGATTATGTTACTTGGTTGACGATAGCTCAAAGACTAACTGTCTAATAACAATGAAACTTCGTATTTATATTAATTATGAGTCGCTGCACAGGCCACGCCCCCAATGCGCCTAATCACCCCCTACAACCCGCTCATTCCGCGAATATAAAAACGCTACCTCGTAAGAGCGTAATATGCAATATCTGCAAAAAATATTATAATTACGCTTGTGTCGACCTTAATTTTTCGGAGGTTCGTGGATTAACATAGTGTTGCAGGGACTGGTAACGATATTGCTGATCTTAAGGCAGCTAGTGTTGACCTGAAGAAATAATTCAAGAAGTTCGCGAAAGAGAAGAAAATGCAATGTTATTATCTATGGCATTGTTGACAGCACCGCGACTACAAGAAGTGGACTACGCCGACGTGCTGAAGACGACATGGAACTTAAAAATATTTTGGAACATCTCTCGATCGACTGGGAATCTTCAAGCTTCAGACCTAGAATCTTCGATCCGTCAAAAGCAACTCCAAGACCTCTCAGAGCAACTCTAAATGGTGAGTCTTTAGTTCGCGATGCTGTTAAAAACGCTAAAAAACTGAAAGATAGACCTACTTTTAAGAATATCCGTGTTGTCTATGATCGTACAAAACGACAGAGTAAATATTACAATAAGTTGAAGTTGAAAAGAAGTACTTAGATGTACAACGTTAGGTGTAGAGGGAAATTAATGGGATTGCAGCTATTGGCGTCAGGTGGTGTCTTTGCGGGGCAATAGTTCATCGTCCAGATGCTTGGTATCTGGTGTGCCTCAAGGGAGTGTATTGGGACCCCTTCTTTATTGCATATATACTTCCGGCATCATAAAGAGTCTACGCCATTGATCGTACCATATGTTTGCGGATGATATGCAAGTCTATTTCTCTTTCAATGTGGACGATGCCCGGGATGCAATTGCGAAAATTAATGCCGCTTTACAGTTCCTGACTACCGAATCATCTAGCCATTCTCTAATAATTAATCCAAATCAAAATTTTTAATTAATCTAGTACTAGGTACTAGAGTCAGAGCAGCTGTGTGCTTTGCATGCAGCTGATCTTGTACCTTTTGATGGCAGATTTATTTTATATTCTTATTATTATTTATTTACTCTAACCGCTACCTTTTCTTTCTTCTTTTCTTTGTAATTTGATTGAATGTGTATTTTTTCTTTTTTGTCATCAATAAACAGCTATTATTATTATTATTATTATTATTAATTAAGAAGACAGTGAACCTTTTTTTCGTATCTAAGCTTTCGTTAATTCTTCATTAGCTTCTTCTTTCTTCTCTGAAGAAGCTGCTTAAAGTTTCTACAAAATCATTTGCAAGATTTATTAAAAGATGTTCTACCACAGAGCATGTACTTGCAACTGATGGGGCCTTTGCACATTACAATCTACAAGTTAGAAACCTTTTGAACAACACTTTTCCAAATCAGCGGATTGGTCGAGGTGGATCGAATCGTAAATTGTGACACATATTTGTGAAAATTAAATCACCATTTTTACAGAACATCCCATGAAATGCACGTAATAAAGTTCAGACCTGTTATAAAACAACCCTCCCAACTTTTACCGTGAGATTCTCAACGATTCTGTAATTTTAATATAAAATGCTAATTTCATTACAAATACCTTCATCCTGTCGTTGAAATTTGAACGAAGCGTTAATACGTACTTCTGAAAAAAAAAACTCGTCAAGCGACACTCATCTCTATATTATAATCTCCATTTCTTTTTTTTTATGAAATATTCATTTGTCGAAATTGTCCGGAAGAATATAGGGTGAAAGGGAGTCCGATGATAGCAGCAGCCAGAAAAAAAGTCGAAATTGAGAACGATAAGTCCTGTTTATGAGCCGTTTTAATATTCAAAGCATTTCGCGTGTCATTTGACGGCATAGTCGGCACTCCACCTCTGCGTCTGAGCTGCCGAGACTGTAAGGTTGGAAAATCATTCGAAAAAATATGTACTCATTTACGTCACCACCTTTCTTGCGTTTAAAAAGATTTATTCCTATAAAATTATTTAAGTTTTTTATGAACATAAAATTGCGTGAACTTCTTAGGTTAGCAGGTTAGATGTGTAATGTTGATATAGGTAGTTTAAAACTTTATTACTTTAAAATCGTATATCTCGATGGAAATAATAGATTTATTATTCGATTAAATTGTGCTCGTAACTCTAATACCCTAATACGCTCTAGTAGGATTACCAACTTTGTAATACATATTCAAACTACACGGATCACATATTATTCGAAGTTCCAATATGCTGTTTAGTTTTTCCGGTCCGATAATATCCTATTTTACAATATAGACTGCATAAAAGGGCAAAGTACGACAATATATCCCATTACATTGGCGTTGTATTATTTTCATTATATTGTTTGTGAATATTCAGGTATGCATGTATTTTTGTTATATTGAAACGACCTAGTTTTCGAATAACAAGCTTTTGTTTTATTAGGGTTTTGATGTTGAAAATGACACCTACATATATGATGCGACTACGAACAAAATTTTTAATTCACCAATACCAATTATATTGAGTGTAGTACTACTATTTATTGAGTACACTATTTTTATTGCAAATGTGGGCACTGTAGGTGCCAATCCTCAAAAATCAGTTTCTTTATACTATCTACCAACTTATATTAACATCCTTTATGGACACCATATGCATCACATTGGTAGTGTGGGATTCCCAGATTAAATGGGGAGAGTAATTTGAGGATAAAGTACAAGAAGGGTGTACCAACCATCGTGTCTTTAAACTAGCTTTGCCCAACAGATGTTTATTCATGTATTACCAAAATGTGCGTGGCCTACGATCCAAGATTGGTGAATTTTATTCAAACTTCTGTGATGCTGATTTCGATATTGTTTGTATCACCGAGACCTGGTTATCGGCTGATGTTCATACCAGCGAACTATTTCCTCATAATTACCAAGTTGTCCGTCACGATCGTCGATTTGGTGATATTAATAGGTCACGTGGTGGCGGTGTACTTTTAGCTTTTAAATTAATTTATCATATAGAAACATTCAATTTAAGCTTTATTACCGATTCATTACCTATCATTGATGTCGTTGGATGCGTTTTGCAGTTACCATCAAGAAAACTACTTGTTATTGGTGTATACATTCCTCCTGACATATCTCCATCAGATTTCGAAGATTTCTTACACTTACTGGAACAAGTTTGCGTGGATTTCGGCAAAAATGTATTGATTCTAGGTGATTTTAATGTTGCGCATTTCAATAATCAATCAATCAATGATATCAAAACTAATGTTATTAGCAATTTTATGAACTTTACAGACTTAACTCAATTTAATTCGATCACTAACCATAGGGGTCGGCTGCTGGATCTTGTATTTACCAACTTGGATTCTGTAGTTATAGACCGAGAGTATGTGCCGTTGGTAAAGGAAGATCCAGATCATCCTAGTTTTAATTTAGCTATGAGTTTTCCTGGTGAAAATAAGTCTAACTTAGCTCCTAATCAAGATAATTATATTTATAACTTCAACCAAGCGGATTATGTTAGCTTATACCGTGCTTTTCTGTTCACTGATTGGTCCTTTCTTTCTACATACAGTAATATTGATTTGGCGTGTGAAGCATTTTATAATCAAATATATGCATACTTTGACTTATTTGTACCCTATAAACGTATTAGTACCAATGCTTATCCAGTATGGTTCTCCAAAGAACATATAAAAGATATCCAAGCAAAGCACAAGTATCGCATAAAATATAAAGAAACGAAATCAATTCATTATTTAAATGTATACAAAACGCTACGCAAAAAAATTAAAACTAATTCTAAAATATTATACCAAGACTACTTAAAAAAAGCACAATTTTCAATAAAAGACAATCCCAAGTTGTTTTGGAATTTTATTCGTAATAGGATTGGCGGACCTGGCTTACCCTCTACACTTGTGAATTCCAATGGAGATCAACTTACTAAACCTGAATCTATTATTAATGCTTTTGCATATTCCTTTCAATCAGTTTATCTTCAGCATACTTCCACTCCTCCGGCTCTTATGCAAGCAAAGTCCGACAATGTCCACATTGATGTTCCTTTCATTAATGAAAAGGATGTGTTTCACTGGCTGAAAAATCTTAAAAACTCTAATACTATGGGTGATGATTGTATCCCCAGCTTTTTGCTTAAAGATTGTGCTGGTGCTTTCGCTGTACCATTGGGTGTACTTTTTAACATCGCAATTCGATCATGTGCTTTTCCCGCTTGCTGGAAAATCGCAAGGGTAACACCAGTTTTCAAGAAGGAGAGGCAAGATGTGTAGAAAATTATCGTCCTATTGCGATCATCAACAACTTTGCCAAAGTCTTTGAAAAGTGCCTCCACTCTGCAATTTATCCCCAATTGGAGTCATCTCTAAACACCTCCCAGCACGGATTCATTAGTAAGCGGTCAACTGTTACAAACCTTGCAACTTTCACACAATACTTAAGTGAAAATCTCGATCGGAATACTCAGGTTGACGTTATTTTCACAGACTTTTCGAAAGCATTTGACCGAATAGATCATCGTTTACTATTACATAAGCTAAAAAATATCGGTTTCTCTCCATCTCTTGTTGCTTTATTCACTTCCTATCTCACAAACCGGAGTAATTACGTGTATCACAAAGGACATAAGTCTCAAATTTTTATTGCACATCAGGTGTGCCGCAAGGAACCAACCTTGGACCATTACTCTTTACAGTGTTTATCAATGATGTGGTCGATGGACTGGACTGCCACAAGTTGCTCTTTGCAGA
The DNA here is from genome assembly GCA_023690525.1 of Holotrichia oblita. NCBI lineage: Eukaryota > Metazoa > Arthropoda > Insecta > Coleoptera > Scarabaeidae > Holotrichia > Holotrichia oblita. Next base: position 30,998,731 of record CM043016.1, read on the forward strand.
TGATTTAAAGATATTTCATGCCGTAAACGATCTTTCGGACTGCATTTTTCTCCAGGAACAACTTGACAAACTTCAAACGTGGTGTCTAAATAACAGCTTACATCTGAACATATCCAAGTGTCGAATTGTTACCTTCACCAGAAAAATTAACCCAACTAACTTCGATTATGTATTGAATGATGTTCAACTTGAGAGGTCTCTCAATATAAAGGATTTAGGTGTTACCTTCGATGCGAAGTTATCATTCTCGACGCATATTCACACAATAGCTAACGCTTCTTTGAGGACTCTGGGCTTCGTGATCAGAACAACACGATTGTTTCCATCAATTGACTGCATATTACCGCTTTATTTTTCCTACGTCCGATCGAAACTGGAATATGCGTCTCTGGTATGGTCACCGTTTTATAAGTCGCACATATGTCTTCTCGAGCAGGTTCAAAGACGTCTTCTAAAGTATATGAGTTTCAGGCGTACAGGAGAATATCCGCCTCGTGGATACAGTCATGGTGACCTTTTGGCTACATTTAACGTGGAACCCTTGGAACTTCGCAGGTGTCATAGCGATATTAAGTTTTTGTATTCTCTTTTACACAATAAAATTGACCTGCCTGAACTACTGGCCAAACTTAACTTTCTGGTTCCTAGACAAGCGACCAGATCAACAAATACTGTTGAAATCTCCGGTATATAGAATATGTCGTTGCTATAATAATTTGTCTTGCAATAGTGTTGACATCAACTTTTCTTCTCTACCAACCATATTAAATCACTGTAATAGTAGTTATCATTATGTCTAGATTTGCGTAGATTTGTTGAATGTATGGTATTGTTTAAGGTCATGTTGTTTGTAGTTTAGTTTTAAGATTAGCTATAGGTTTATCTGTATGTATTCGATATTGCATATGTTTATATTACCTTGTCCTAGAATTGGATTTTATATCTGTTGGGCAAATATATTATTATTATTATTTATCTTTTATTTCCTGATTTATTTCCACTTAGAGGTCAATAAAACAATAAATAATTAAATACCAATTTATTTATGGAATAAATTGGTATTTAATTATTTATTGTTTTATTGACCTCTAAGTGGAAATAAATCAGGAAATAAAAGATAAGTACATAAAGGTCAAAAAATACATATATTAATATTATTATTATTATTATTAAACACATTCTGGTATACCCACGAAAAACCATCCCATATCCTCTTGGAAACTTCAATAGAATCATCTTTCAAGATAGCTGTATCATGGAACCGCTGAGTAGTTCTTTCGCTATGCTACTATCTACTCTGGAATTTTAGCCTTAGTCTTCATAATTTCCTAATCATTGCATGCAGTGTATTTCAATGTTCTTTACTGCTAACCAGCATGTCCACAAGATTTATTTTTGTTATTTCTTTTCCTAGCTTCCGGTGTACTGGTTGTCTTGTTTCGTTCCACCAATTGCATTCATCCCCCTCACCTTTTCCAAACCTTTTTGCGTAAGCTCTAAATATGCCGCGCGCGTTAAGAGCTGAGTCGAGAAATAGTCCACGTTTCTATGTCCACATTTGATTCACAATTCTAAATCTAGAATCAGCTCTTTTGTCCATCGTCCACCAATCTTCTTGTTTTGCCATCTTTCCTCCCATGTAGCCAGTATTCCACTTTTCATTTCCTCGATTGTTTCCTCTCTCTTGTTTTCATACATATACTTCCTCTCCATCGCCATAAGCTCTATAGCCATAATTCCGATAACAACTTGAAAAGCAACAATCAGAGCAGTTCTAAATGCATATGCCAGTCTAATCTGTATCTGTCGCTGTGTTTTCTGCAGGAGTAGCAGTGTTGGGCACCAAAATATCCTTAGCCTTCTCGCTGGCTTTCCTTAAATGCTCCCTATAACTTGCTACGGTATCAAAGAAAACCCCTAGTTATTTAATACTGGTTTTGGGGATCACCCTTACGTTGCCAATCCTGAAAGCTAATCCCTGTCTCTTTCGTTTTCTAGTGATTATGAGTGCTTCGTTTTCTCTGGCGCCAGCTTAAGCTCGTTTTGCTTCATCCAGTTGTCTATTCGTCTAAGATTCTCGTTCTTAATCCTTATTAAATCGGAGGTTCGATGATTTGTAATAATAATAAAGCACTTATTAGACCGATAAATACCTCCACCAATAAATAAATAATCAGCCAAATTCTCATATTAATTAGCCACCTTGGAGCTGCGATATGGGCCCGTTGGGGGAAGAGGTGGAGGGGGAAGGGAGAAGACTGCATTACCAGAGTACTAGGCAATTTGAATATTTTCTTTAGACCTTTCTCCACATTGTAATTTATTATTAGTTTTATTGTATTAAATTATATTGTAGAAAAAGAAATGTTTTTAGTTGTTTCTTCTACTAGTACTTGTTCTGTTTACAAGGCCAATGAATTATATACAATTTTTTTTTGTTTTATATTCCTAATAGTTATTATAAAAACAAATATCTTCTATCACTTCTGGTATTATAAACAAATGAAATTCATATTGATCATACAATACTAACACTAACTAAGTATATGCTATTCTGGGACGTATCTAGAAAGTCTTTCTTTCCACTTTTCTGTTATATTGGGATGAAGAACATTCCGCAATTAAAGTCTAACAGTAGTCAGTAAGCATCTCGCTATTCCACCTGCTCTGATAGCGTTTTTCAATAGTGGAAATATCCTGATGAAATCTTTCCCCATGCCCGTCACTAACATCGCCAAGATTTGGAGGAAAGAAGTTCAGGTGCGAATGCAAGAAATGTATTCTAAGACTCATATTACAGCCTAATGCATGGTAACTTCTAAGAAGTTCACTAACAATTTCCTCGTAATCTTCAAGCTTTTTATTTCCTAAGAAATTCTTTGTCACCCTCTCAAATGCATCCCAAGCAGTCCGCTCTAAATCGCTCAAGAGTACGTCAAATTCTAGATCCTCTTGTAACAGTTTAATGTGGGATCTTATAAAAATCCCCTCTTTAAGTTTTGCCTCAAATATATTAGGAAATTTTTGTTTGAGGTATCGAAATCCTGATCCTTCTTTGACCAATGCTTTGACAAAATTATTCATCAGACCTCATTTTAAGTGTAATGGTGGTAAAAGTATTTTATGAGAGTCCACCAACGAATTATGGACTACGTTCTTTTTCCAGGAGTATATTGTATTCTGGTTGGCCATTGCTTAACTACAGTATAGTGCAAATTTCTCGCTCGACTATCCCATTCACAAAGGAAACAGCAATACTTTGTGAGTCCAAGTTGTAGACCAAGTAGAATTGCAACTATTTTGAGATCCGCATTGATGTACCATTTACAGGTTTTGTAATTGATTTTATCAAGGAGACGTGTCATATTATCACATGTTTCCTTCATGTGGACGGCATGACCAACAGGAATGGAGGGGTAGATATTTCCTATATGTAGAAGGACAGCTTTCAAACTCAATTTAGAAGCATAGAAGCATAAGAAGACGCCATTTTTCCAGTTGGTGTTTGTAACCTAATTCTCGCATTAAACCGTCAACATTTTTGCAAAATGAAAGACCTTCTTCAGTTGAAAAATACTGTGACAGTTTTTTCTGGCAATTTCGATATACAGAAATACGCGTACCTGGAGCTAACAACTTCCACCCTTGCAGTCTTGGTCCTAATATTTCTGCCTGAGTTTTTGATAAATTGAGATCTCGAACTAGGTCATTTAATTCCAATCGATTTATTAAATGAGGCGTGTCCTCTTGAGATGGCAAATATTCTTCATATGTGTCCGACAACTCTGAAATGTATTCTTCTATCTCGGTTTCAACATGTTCTTGCTTCGAAGCATCCATAGGACTTGGTACTGGCAAAGCTTCCCCATGAGGAACTGGACGAGTGACAGAAGGTAAATTGGGATAGATAATTTTATCCTTATTATTACTGGAAAACCCGAAGGTCTTTGTACAGCAAAAGTAGCAGTCTGTCGAATGATCCTTTTATTCTCGTCGAATCATAGGCCTACCAAATGGCATAGCTATGCTCTTACCTTTTATCCAGCTCCTCAAAGTAACAGCACATCGTGCAGAGACATTGTGAAGGGTCCACAACTTGTCCTGATTTGTAATTTTTAATTTAAAATGAAGGTTATACAATGTTTTTATTAACGGTGTAATATTTCGTCTATGCTGTTGAACGGTGAATTATCGACATCAATTTGTTCCACTGATCAAGATTCTGGTTTGAATCTGAACAAGATGGTTGGCGAAGAGTATGGTGTTTCGTCTAACAATGAGTGGACTTGCCGCTGGGTGTCCAAAAACAAGTCAATGATGAGTAGGTATTCCAAAGTAAGGTACAGTAATTGGTAATTGTGCTGGTCGTATATTTTATCTAGTAATTAGTACTACAAATACGCTCTACAAAATATGGAGTGCTGCCAGAATAATAAAAGGAATCTTTGCTTTGTTTGTAAAAGCAGATTACCGTATTATGTAGAAAAGTACACCCGATCCTGTTTTTGCACGGTTTTTATTTAACATGGTTACACGGCTGTAACTCCATCTCTTTTTTTACAATTTACAATTATATGTAATTCAGTCTTCACCTCTTGTTTAGTTAGCTATACTCTGTTCTATAAATATATTTTAGGGAATTCGCTTTTCCTTTTTTAACTTTCAGAAACGTCAAAGTTTTGGGCCAATTTTAAAGTGAAAAAGCTTAAGGTTCCTCTGGTAAAATTTTTGGGTTGGAGGTAGCTGCTGCAAGAATTATTAAGAGAAATGAAGCCGCAATTACGAAATCTGTAGTTTCTCGGACAAAAGTATGTGCTAAATCTTCATCACGCTCTAGGAGAGTTTATTAAAGGAAAAATAGAAAAAAGCACTGGTTATACAGTGACCGGCAGAAAGTGCGCAGCATATGGGAAAATGGTTTACCTTTGAATATAGCAAAATTATGTTATTCCATCATATCACGGCATGACTTGAAACCAGAATAGCACTCGCGATTTCTGCCGAAACTCTCATCGTATACGAAGGAGAGTCAAAAATACAAAATTACACTAAGAGTAAAGTACCCCCATTTTTAACATTAGACTTTTCTTTATTAACCAATAGTTCTTTGGTTTTAAAAATTAAAGTAAAATATCGAGTTTCATTCACTTTTGATAAAAAATTTCAGTTTACTGTTTATTCTGAATTACCCTGTATAAGAAACTGAGCGCGCTCGTACAATACGCAAATCTTACTCTCTGTAGACATCGTAACAGAAAACCATAAATAATACGTCGCAAAAGTCAGCTACAAAAATAATATAGCTCTTGAAAATAAAAATTCAAGAATGTGAAATAATTTTGCTGCACACCATATTTTACGTTTTCAGAAGGCAAAAAAATTTATTTAATTGAAATTATGTGATTCATTTTAACTTAATCATCTTTAAAATTGTAATATTTTTCATAAAATTAGCAACACTTCTGTTTATTCAGGTTTTAAATAAAAAAGTTAGTTTCGGCATAATCCTCGACAGATGTTTTTTCGTACTGCATGTGTTTGACTTAAAAAAACATGAACTGAATTCAATAAATGTCATTTAGATATTTAGTTTTGCTATTAAAATGGAAGCGGAAAGGTTATCGGTACAAGAAAAGGTAGAAATAGTTCTAATTCGCGGAGAAAATTACTATAGCTATCGCGAAACAGCAAATATTTTTAACAATAGACACAATATTCACGATTCTACTGTATGCCGAATTGTGAACAAATTTAAACAGACTGGGTTTGGTGGAAAGTAAATACAAGCAACCCCATGAGAAAAGTGTAACTAATGAAGAAAATAGTTTAAATGTGTTATTATCAGTAAATGAAGTTCCTACTATGCCATTGTCTGAAAGAAGAATAAGTATTAGGTATTTCCGAAAAATCGATTAGAAGAATTCTTAACTTACCATATAAACCAAAATTCACCCATACACTTCAACAAAGAGATCTAGATGCTAGAATTGACTTTTGTTTTTGGTTCCAAGGCAAGAAGGAAGATAATCCCCATTTTGGAAGTCAAATATTATTTACTGACGAAGCAACCTTCACAAGCAACGGCGTAGTAAGTTCTCAAAATTGTAGGTGGTGGGCTAATCAAAATCTTAATTTTACAATTGAATGTAAAAGCCAATATTCATTTAAAACAAACGTTTGGTGTTGTATATTGAATACTCAAATAGTTGGACTATATTTTTTCCGGCAAAATTTAAATGCAGGTAGATATTTACAATTCTTGCAGAATGAATTTAGCGAGTTCCTAGATGATATGCCTTTAAATCTACGAGCGAATATGTATTTTCAACAAGATGGTGCTTCGATCCATTCTACATTGCAAGTACGAGAATGGCTTAATCAACAATTTCCCCAAAAATGGATCGGACGGTTTTCAGAAAATCATTGGCCTACAAGATCGCCTGACATTACCCCAATGGATTTCTTTCTCTGGGGTTACTTAAAGAACCAAGTATACAAACATCGACCATTTAGAAATCTGGACCATTTAGAAAATACGATTAGGCAATGTGTCGTTCAAATTAATCCGGTTTTTCTAAGAAACGTGGCACAAGAATTGGACAATTTGGACAGGACAATGAATTGTATAGGGAATGGGGGAGCTCACGTAGAAAAATAATGTACTTGTAAATAAATATTTTTGTTTACGATTTTGTTAATGTATTTTGAGTTTTATTTCCTACTATTATGTATCTTTACTATTATTATTATTAAAACCTGAATAAAAAGAAGTGTTGCTAATTTTATGAAAAAATATTACAATTTTAAATATGATTAAGTTAAAATGAATCACACAATTTCAGTTCAATAAATTTTTTTGCCTTCTGAAAACGTAAAATATAGTGTGCAGCAAAATTATTTCACATTCTTGAATTTTTATTTTCAAGAGCTATATTATTTTTGTAGCTGACTTTTGCGACGTATTATTTATGGTTTTCTGTTACGATGTCTACAGAGAGTAAGATTTGCGTATTGTATGAGCGCGCTCAATTTCTTATACCGGGTAATTCAGAATAAACAGTAAACTGAAATTTTTTATCAAAAGTGAATGAAACTCGATATTTTACTTTAATTTTTAAAACCAAAGAACTATTGGTCTAATGTTAAACATGGGGGTACTTTACTCTTAGTGTAATTTTGTATTTTTGACTCTCCCTCGTATACGATGAGAGTTTCGGCAGAAATCGCGAGTGCTATTTTGGTCTCAAGTCAAGGCCGAGATATGATGCAATAACATAATTTTGCTATATTCAAAGGTAAACCATTTTCCCATATGCTGCGCACTTTCTGCCGGTCACTGTATAAATAAGCAAAAATACTAAAGAAGCATATTGGTAGAATTATAAACATATTAAAGAAAGTATGTTACTTAACATTGTTATTACACTATTAAGATTAACTATTTAAAATTACCACCGTATTATATCGAAAAGAACGATACAGATTTAACCTAAAATTTATGTTAAACAACAGCAAACGTTTATCCTTCGCATATCCAGCGATTACATTCGCTTAAATCCCAAAAAATGGGTTCACCAAACTCACTAGGTACGCAGACAGATAAATATCACCCTATACAAACTAATTAAACTATGACCGATGCATTTCTCAACTCAGCTGCCATTAATCATAGAATTTCTTCTACTTTAACTGTTAATTTATCTAACACACCTATTGCATCGAGGTTGTACAACTTTTATGACGAATTATTGAATGATTTCTCATTATCGTCATATTAATTTGCAACGTACTTATCGAGATTGCATACATAGAGTAAAACACATAATATGTAGACCGGATGTTTCAGAGCTCTTGTCAATTACAGTAGACGTGCCGAAGTAAATAGACTCAAAGGGAGTTACGAGTGAGCGACGATGGATTTCAATATGCTGTATTACATGTTTATATTAACGTAACCTTAATTACTAGGGGTTTATAGGGGGATGACTGTTGACATACAGCTCATCGCTACATGCTAGCGTTTTATCGCAAAGCTTGACTTCGTGAGTTGGATATATGCTTCTCTCGTATTCTCTTTGTTTGGGTATATAATGTAAGCGTGTGTGCATATGCGAAATTGAGCGTTCGGCGGACTTATTAGTTATTTAAAATGTAGCTAGCTTAAAATTTGCGCTGTGGGCTTGTTTTAAGATTTCATGATATATACTGGAAGTTTGGAAGTCCTGATCTTATTGCTAATTTAACAATTATTAATTAGATACACACATTCTGCTTTTGTGGGATTAGGTATGTATGTAAATAATAAGTTATATCTTAGTTTCATGTATGGTGCTAATTATAATTGGTATTACTATCCGACGAGAGCTTGGTATAATAGACCTTAAACAGGTTGGTTTGATTCAAATATATTTGAGGATCGGTTTAACCGAATATCTCTTCCTTACTTAAGAAGAAAGAAGGGTAGAAAGGTTCTCCTGGGCGATAACTTGCAAACCATTTATCGTTTGATGTAATTGAGAAGTGGCAGTACAATGACTTTGCGTTTGTGTTCTTCCCAACAAACAGTACCCACATTTACCAACCTCTTGATGTGTCTCTGATTTGGATCATTGAAGAGAAAGTGGCACTCCTGTTTGTGATATCTTTTACTGTAATTTTCTATTTAAAATATTTATTAATTTAAAGACGATGTGATTTGTACGGTTGTTTATTACAGACTGCCAGTAAAAGATATCACAATCACAGTAAAAGATATCACAGTCACAGTAAAAGATATCACAGTGGCGACGAGAAAATTACAATTACGTAAATTGATAATTAAATACATTCATAAAAATGTCTATTGGTAAAATTCAAGAATTTAAAATTAACGAAAAGAATTGGTCAATGTATGTTGCACGTGTTGAGCAATATTTTAAAGCCAATGATGTAAAAGAAGAATTAAAAACAGCAATTTTAATTACTGCAATTGGGGACGAAGCTTACGAGTTAATGTCTAATTTATGTGAACCGGAGAAGCCGCAGGATAAATCGTTTCCGGAATTGGTTAAACTTATGGCTAGTCATTTACAACCGAGTCCGTCAGAAATTGCGGAAAGGTACAAATTTCGGCAAAGAAAGCAAAAAGAAGGGGAAACCATTGCTAGCTACATGGCTAATTTGAAAAAGTTGGCAAAAACATGCTAGTTTGGACAAACTTTAGAAGAAGACCTACGGAATCAATTAGTTTTTGGCTTAATTAATGAAGCAATTCGTCAGCGTCTCTTTGCGGAGAAGGATCTGGATTATAAGAAGGCAGTGGAACTAGCAATAAATATGGAAGCTGCTGAAATTAATTCAGGATTAATTGAAGGTACGTCAATAAATAAATTACAAGTCAAGAAACATTTTAAGGTCAACCAAGGTCAGGCATCTTCGTCCGAACATTAATATTCGTAATTTTTCAATGTATTGAACTATCTAGTTTTAGACTTAAATGCTAAAGACTTATTACCTTTTAACTAAAAAAGTGTATTTATCTTTCTTTAAAAAATTGCGTGTTTCCCTAGTCAATGAACACTCAGCTCCAATAAATGAATTTTAAAAATCCAGTAAATGAACATCATTAAATAACTATTGGAAACATTGTAAAAAGGTAATTAATAATTAAAATCAAAATGAAAGTCTTTATTGATAAACACTGTTAAACAAAGAGCAGTAACAAATATTTTAAATTTGTAAAAATCTCAATCCTAATCTAAGGCAACTGAGTTTTCTCCTACTTCAAATTTGTTAGCTAGTGCTGTAAACTTCTTTCATTATGTCATTACCTAACCTAAGAAAGAATTGTAATGTCTAAAAGGATATAGTAAAACTTTTTGTTCTATCATCGATAATGGGCCTTGCAATTTTCTTAACAATGGCATTTTCGTGATACCAAATTTGATCTTTTGGTTTAGGCCATATCCAAGTGCCATCGCATTTTTGTTTCAAGGCACTTACTTCATATTATCCTCCTTCTATATCTGTTATGATCCCGGGGAAATGTGTTTCTTCGTATAAAACAATTACGTAATCGCCGATTGCATATCTAACTATTTCAATTGAATTATTGCCCTCTTTATTTGCAATCTTAGAAGTTGCATTGACAGCTGATACAATTTTTTTTTCTCGATTTTTGATCCTTTCTTTTTTGTAACAGCCTCTTTACACGTTCTTTTAGTTGCGCTTTCTGTACGTGAAATTTGACTTTTTCTCTTTTGTTCCTCAAGATGTTTCCAGAACATCTTGAGAGGCCCAAATATTGTGACATCGCAAGGTTATACTATATGCGTCGCATTTGGTGGAAGGCAATAAAGAATAATTTTTTTCGATACAAAATTCACATAACTCTATACTAAGATGTGATTTGTGCCCGTCAAGAAAAAAGATTACTGGAAACTTTATTTCCCGTTTTAAGAGCCAGGGATACATAACATTTGTAACATATTAAAAAAAATGTTGCTGACACCATCCAACCAGAGTCAGATCTGCCCCAAGCCCAATGTTCGGGAACAGAATTTATTATATGTGCTGGCATTCTCTTGTAGGGAAATATGACCATGGGTGGTAAAATATCCCCTTCAGCAGAAAAAGTACAAAGAACTGTAATTGATTCCTTTTCTTTCCCACTTGCAATATTATAAAAATTAGTGTAACCTTTAGGTCCTAACAACAGACCAGTTTTTGGACAAGTCTGAATTCCTGTTTCATCGCAATTAAAAACTCTAGTACTGTCGTTCAGTACATCTAAACAATTTTCTTCTCCTAAACAAATAGGTTAATTCGTCTAATCATGATCTGAGCATTTCTTCCGTAACTGAAGCACGAGCTTTGGAGATTATTTCCGATTGGCGTTTGCAAATCTTCGGATGGCGCTTTAAAAACAATTGCAGCCATTTGTTGCCCGGCCTGCTGTTTACGAACGGATTCTCTTGCTTAAGAGCTTTTAGTATATCTTGAACGCCATCTTTTACATCTTCGGGGTGCATTGGGAAACCTAACTTGGCTTTGTCTAATATCCATTTTTCGATTCGGTTCTCATCTTCAGCTTTTAAGACACTTTCAGGTCCCATTTTTTCTTTGCAAAGGAACTTTGCCTTTAATTTTGTTATGTAGAGTTCCTTTCGGAATATTAAAGCATTTGCTGGCTGCATTCAAAGACATACTTTCATTTTTTATAGCACCAAATGCTCTTCGCAAATCTTCTTCACTATAATTAAACCTGGTGTAAGACTTTTTTCTAGCGTTCATTGTGGTGTCCATACAACGACTTCCTTGTGGTTGACCCTATAGAATGATTACATTTGTAAAGATCTACTTTTACAGCTTTTTAAAGAAGAAATAAATATGTTCATATGTTCATCATAGTTTCAAACGTTTAATAAGAGCAAATACGTAACCCACTAAATGAACACTCCAAGAATTCGTGTTCAACTACTGGTCCCGGAAATAATAGCTATGTGTGACATACAAAATCGAAAAGAAACCATATGAATATTTTTCTTTAGAGATCATTTTAGTATGTTTTAATGGAATGTTGAAATTCCAGTAAATGAACACCGCGTTCATTCACTGGTTTTAAGAGTATTTATGTACCAGAATATAAACACAGGCCAAAGTAAAATTATTTTTAGGTTAATTTGCATTTTCTAGTCAACAATATTATATTTGAACATATTTAAATTGTCCTCATACAATATTTTATTCCTACTTACAAAATAGTACACTACAAAACTTCTTTCAAAAGTTGAGTCCGCTTCGCTTTGTAAATTATTTGTTTCAAAACAATCCACACGCTAAACACATCGTATGCCGAAACAAGTTTCAGATGCTGCAATTTACTAATGGCGGTTTAAGCAGTACTGTCATCTAGCAGATACCATACGAGTTAAACGCAAATACCTTAAACCCTATTATAGACTTCTAAATCTTAATATGAAGCAATAAATAGGAAAGTGTTCATTTACTGGTGGGTGTTCATCTACTGGTTCCTTCACCCTACTGTATGTAAAATTAAATTTAAGAATTATAATAAATTTAATAAATATGTTGAGGCTTCTGGTAGTAGCGATATTGTCGAAGATTTTGAAAATAATTTATTTCATTTAAGTTCTACTACTAATAATGATAAACTTTTAGAAATGGAAATTGATACGGGTTCTGCGATCTCAGTTATCGCTGAAAAAGATTATAATTTTCACTTCAGAAATATCAAATTAAATAAAACAGAACTTAGTTTAAGATCTTACAATGGAAATTCTATTGTAGTTTTAGGCTTTATAGAAATAAATGTTAAGTATGGGAATACGTGTAAAGATAATCTTAAGTTATATACAATTAAAAGTGGCGGCCCACCTTTAATTGGCCGCGGTTGGATAAAAACTTTGGGTATTTCAATCGATAGTTTATTTAAATTAAGTTTGGTAAATAAAAATGACAATATTAAAGCAAAATTGTCTGAATTAGTACCAGAGAAATACCCAGACGTTTTTAAAAGTGAATTAGGAAAATTTACAGGAGGTAAAGTTAAATTGCACTTAAAGGAACATGTGGCTCCTGTATTTTGTAAATCAAGGTCGCTTCCTTTTGCACTTAAAGAAAATGTTGAATTATAGTGATTGGGCAACCCCCATTGTTGCGGTACTTAAGAAAAACGGACAAATTAGACTATGTGACAATTTTAAAGTAACAATTAATCCGGTATTACATGTAGATAAACATCCATTACCAAAAATAGAAGAGTTGTTAGCAAAGTTGCAAAACTCAAAGTACTTTACCAAAATTGATTTATCGCAAGCTTATGCTCAAGTAGAATTAGAAGAAGAGTCTGTAATAAACAACCGTACAAATCACATCGTCTTTAAATTAATAAATATTGTAAATAGAAAATTACAGTAAAAGATATCACAATCACAGTAAAAGATATCACACTGTTAGGCATTGTTCCTACTAAGATGCTCTTGCCGGCATGTGACGATGTAAAACTGGTTGAGAAGACTAAAACGGCATAAGCGCGCAGTAGGTCCCTCTTTTGGGCATCTTTGGATTTCGGGGTCATCTCATCCGAGCAGTCGAAAAAAAAATTGTTGCTTAACAGTTTGGAATCATGGTTTGAATCTTGTGGAATATCACCGGTAAAGGAGCAAGACGTTTCGAACAAAATAATTCCATCAGGAGAACCTGTTGCCGATAAAGCAGCTTTATCCGAAATAACATGGAAGCAGTGGCGCAGGTGGAAACAGCCATCCACAAAACCAAGAAACAAACTGAAGATGTCTGAAGGTAAGAGTGCAACTTTTTAAAACGTATCAGCGCTGCCTGTTTCAGATGAGACTGAAATATGGCATAAACAAAGTTTTGCAGTTCTTTGGAGTCCTAGTAAACCGCTTCTACCCATCGTCCTCTTGGCCTGCCTTTTGGCCTCACTTCTTGCATGCTTCTATTAAGGAGTTTCTTCAATATTCTCCCTTCCTCCATTCTAATTACGTGTCCTGCCCATTGCACTTGTTGAAGCCTTACATACTCTGATAAGCAGGGCTCTTCATAGTAACTATACAGCTCTCAATTGTATCTCTTTCCCTCTCGCCAGGTCTTCTCCCTTTAATTGGACCCATTAGCTTTCTCAGTATCTTTTTTTTCAAATTCGAGGCCGCATTTTTATGTTATCTACCTAGCTGTGAAACAAAAGAGTGGCGATGTCAAACAAATTATTGAAAAATTGCCGTCACTGCTCTTTACAGAGATTTAAGACGGTCTGCTTCTCGATAAAATGAGTAAAGCTAAGGCTGAACGTCGCAGCGTAATCAAGTTCCTGACAAAAGAAGACAATGGTCCAAAAGCAATTAATAAAAGAATGGTTGCTGTGTATGGGGAAGATGCACCATCTTATTTTCAAGTAAAATATTGGTCTAAACTCTTTCTATGCGGCCAAGAGTCAATCAATGATGACCTAAAATCCGGACGACCTGTTCAAGCTCGAACTGTAGACATTGTGCGAAAAGTCGAAAATTTGATACAGCAAGATCGCCGTGTAAAGATCTCTGTCATTGGCAATGAAGTCTGTATATCCGAAGCAAGTGTGCTCAAAATTTTGCATAACGATTTGGGTATGAAGAAGCTGTCTGCACGGTGGATACCCAGATTGCTTACGCCTGAACAAAAATTGTACAGAAAACAAGTTTCTCAAGAAAATTTGGCAGAGTTGGAGAGGGACAAAACATTTTTATCTCGAATTATCACCGGGGATGAAACTTGGGTACATCATTGGAGCCCTCCTACTACACAAGAATCTATGCCGTGGGTTCATAAGGGCTCTCCACCACCAAAAAAGGCCAAGAAACAATTTTCTGGAAAAAAACTGGTGGGAACTGTTTTCTGGGATGTTGGAGGAGTCTTGCTTATTGAATATATGCAACAACTCAAAGAGGCTGTTGAAGAATATTTTGCGGGGTTACCGAAGCAATTTTTTCGGGCGGTATGGGGCAATTGAAAAAAAGATGGAATAAGTGTATTAGTGTTGAAGGGAGTTATGTAATCATAAATAATTTTTTTTTCTTAAGTGCTTTTTTCATGACTAGGTAGATAACATAAAAATACGGCTTCGTAAATCTAATTTGTTGGCTAAGCTCTGCGTTAGTAGCCAAGTCTCACTATCCTAACAAAATTCTTCTTAGTATCTTTCTATCCTTCTTACCATACCTGAATATTTCTGTCCCTAGATACACAAGCTGATTCAACGCTTCCAATTTTTCCTTCGCGAGGCCCAGTATGGATGCCTTCGTGCTTATCCTTGATAGCAGCATGACCTTGGTTTTCTTCATCTTAATATTCAATCCCAGCGATTTCAAGATCTTTTTAAGCTCTTCATACGGTGCAAGTGCATCTTCCCTACTTCTGCAACCCATTAAGTACTATGATCCCCATTTGGGGATTGCGCATGCTTGTGTCACTGACTGCATAATTTTAAGGTTAGAGTTACTACCTAACACGTATTTGTTCACGTTGATGCTTTTCAATATTTTTTTACCTGATATTTGTGAAATACGCACTTGGGTAAACAGAAGTCATGATTTCTTGTTGCAATTTTATTTACTGATTTCAAGTTTTTCTATTAACTTTTTAAATGAATAAATATCCATATGAATGTAATTAGTGTATAAAATAGAATGTTCTTTTTACGCTGAAGCTTACAGTTCGTTAATCCCCATAAAAGTTCACCGTGAATGTTTTGTGACTTTTCGACAGTTTCTCTCTCTTAGAGAACTATAAGAACTCTGGGATGATCCAAATTTTCTTTCTGATGAGGAATCTGTGACATTGTTGAATTACCACCAGATAGGGTAGATGTCGTAAGCGATGAAGAAGATTTTGATCAAGATGCTTTGGAAGACACACATCCAATAGATATTCCTGGTAGAATTAAAGTTCATTCTCATGGTCCAGTAGACTGAAATCTAGCAAAATCTTCGATTTCTGCGATTGGTTCTTCAACCTCATCAGAGCATCCACAAAAAGAAAAAAAAGGTGAGTATTGTTTCACAATGGGAAAAAATATATCCTCCATATTCTACTCGAGACCAAAATGATGTTATTGACTTGGACGCAAGAAAGCAACATTTGAAAGATATTTTAAAAGACAAGACCCCGTTAGAAATATTCGAAATGCTTGTCGATGAAGAACTTATGGTCTATACAGCTCGCTAATCAGTTATATATGCAACTCAAAACAACCACCATGATTTTTCATTTTCTGTTGACTGGCTGAGAAAGTTTCTAGGCCTCAGGAAAAAATTTACCGGTGCGAAGAGGAAGATTTGAATGTACAGATTGTTCGAAAATGTCTAAAAATCGATATATCGAAATAAAGAAAAATCTGCATTTCTTGCAAATCAATCAGATGAAAATAAAGTTAAGCTCGTTATTCGAGGAAGCCTATAAGATTTGGTTTTAAGGGTTGGGCAATGTGTTGCTCAGAGACTGGTTATTGCTACAATATGGAAATATACAAAGGGAAGAACAGAACCGAAAGCAATTCTTTTGACACTAATTCTTTTAGACTGGGAGGGGATGTAATTATAAAAAAAAATTATATTATTGATAATCCCCAATAACATAAATTCTATTTTGACAACTTTTTTACCAATTTTGAATTGATAAAACATCTGAAGAGTAAAGGGAGACGCGCCACGGGAACATGCCGTTTTGATACAATGAATAAGTGTTCTATAGAAACAGAAAAGGAATTGAAAAAGGAAGATCGTGTCGATTATCGTGTTGATGTGAAAAATGAAGTCTTCGGCATAATTTGGAAGGACAATAATTTAGTGAAAATGTTGTCGAATCAAGAGAGTGTACTTTCGTTAGCGAAAGTAAACAGATGGTCAAAGGCAAGCTAGACTGGAATATCAAGAAATATAGAATCAGACTGTTCAGTTGTTTTGTTGGTCAGAAGATTCCATCTTCCCATTTTTATTCCTCTTATGACATACTCAAACACCAGATTAAACAGTATTTGGGGACAATCCGTCCTCTTGCTTCAGATCTTGGGTGATACTAAACCCCTCCATTAGCTGGTTTTGTATCCGAACTTAGCTGGTTTTGTATCCGAACTTAAGCTACTGTCCTCATCAGTGTTGACCTTATTAGTCTCACTAGTTTAGGGGGTATATTAAGTTAAACCTGGCGGGAATCTATGAAAATATTATAAATATAAATATCTGATCACTTGTAAATCCTCCTTTCCTGAATCTTGCCTGACACCCAATGTTTTCGGCAAGAGATTCAAACTTCAAAATTGCTCCTTTGACACTTTTTTACATCATATAAAAACTCCTGAATTAAGTTCATTCAACCTAAAAATAAGCTCGAAAAGCTCGGTGACGTTCCTAAGACGGAAATAAATGCGCAATATAATTAAACGGTTGTAATAATATCTTAGGCAGCCGTGCATTTCGAATTCGAAGATACAGAATGAAACATTTACATTTTCACTCCATTTCCAATTATACTTATATTTAAAGTGTGGAAATTATAATCGTTTCCGGGAAGTGAAATTTTCTCTCTACAGCTGCACATGAATCGAGAGAATATTTAATTAAAATGCCAGCACGTTTCGCTGCCTTTACATCAGTTCCCGGTCCACCCTCCTACTAGTTTGCATTTTCGAAATGTAAATAATTCAATAGCATCAACCGTTTGCGTCTCTACTGTTGGGATCACGTTTATACGATGAGAGTATTAGTACAGTCGTTTCATTTATACAGTTTCCTGTTAGTAATTTGCAAATTAGAATTGGACGTGGATAGGGATTCAGAAGTAATTTTCTAACTAGTCTTCTTTCTTTTAATTTTAGACAATATCTAACGGGCTCTAATTGAAGCTCTAAATTTAGTCTAGTATTAATTATTGTATTAAATTGTTCGCTGATTAAAAACTTGCAATTGCTGTATAGTTAATATCAAAGATGTTTTCACCTGCTTAAAAATCAATATAACAATCGAGAAACGTTTTCATCAGACTGCGATTTCTCTCACTAATATTGTTGGAATCGCCACTGTAATTTTTTCTGACAATCCATGAATTGTCCAAGCTAGATCGGTATCTGCTCTACCGACTTGTGTTGTGTAGTGCCTTGCAGTGTGTTACTTCCCACCCTGTCCACTAGAGGGCACTGGGTTGGAATTAGTCCATTGTCAGAGTTATTATGCAGTTAAAGTTGTGATGTGAAGGTCGATGAAATTAAATCTTGCATTCGCATTTGCACTGATGAGACCTTGAAGGTCGAAACCACATGGTCTGCTCCTAATGCTTGATCTATTTTCATTACATTCACTCGCAGGGTGAATTCCAACAACGTACTTTCGCGGTCATCCTACAATTTCCTAAATAATTTCCAGATGTTTCTCGGGACCACTTTAGTCAGTGATACTTTTTCCTGAAGCAGTACCATAAACCGTGAGATATTGCCGAGCGACATTCTTAGTTGGCCACCCGTTACAATACTGGTTGTATAGTGAACTGCAATGAAATTAGGTTTTGCATTCAGAGAAGCACTGATGTTACCTAGGAGGACTGCACTGCCAGAAAGGTCGAGGTAAGGGGTGGGGTGCATGTGAAACCTATAAAGATGGCTTGATCTTAGCCTAGTTCAACTATGATGCCGTCTAAAAGATATCTTTGGCTAGCGCTGCGACAATCATATGCAAAACCCTATTTTGAAGGAGATTGAGTTGTTTTATTACCAAGGGGGTGCTGGACCAGGTCAGGGCGCTGTACGTGAGGATCGGCCAAAGAAACGACATGTACATAGAATCAAAACTTGATTCTCAGACTTCGAAAATTTATTCAGATAGCGTGAGCAATTTTTTGACACTTACTGTATCATTCAACTAGAATTTCGATATTCAATTTATATAATAACAATGCACAGATGTTCGAATGTAACATGCGTAAACTGGACTAGTTCCATCCCGAAATATTATTCTAAACGTTAGTTTAACGTCTGGCATTAAACTGTGCACATATGCGAGTACGTTTCGTTTGCCCGTTTGGGCAACAGTGGAAAATCGATTCGGGGCATTTTCCACTCGCACTGATAAATATTAATATGCCGTTGGTTGCTAATTGAAACGGTATTCAAATTGACCGGATTCGAATGGTCAAAGCTGTTTGTTATTAAGATGCAAGCTTCTGAAGCTGGTAGTTGTATATTGAAATTTAGTTATTGGTGTGGAAATTTGGAACGAGGTTGTATTCAACTAAAAGCATTCGAATTCTGTAGTGGTAAACCGGATTTATGTATTTGTGCTTAAGGGAATACGTTAGTAAAGCGAATTTTGATTTATTCAAGAATTACCGGGATTGGATTATAGCTGAACAAGGACAATTAATAGATATAGCACTGCGTCATATTGTACGCTATTGGTTTGGTGGCGCAAGGGGCTATTGCTGTTCTTAGATGATTATATTTTTGCAACGACGCACATTTGGGTATCTGATTTGAAAGCGCGGACAAAAGTTGCCTGCCACTTTTGTTTACTTGGTACTAACTTATTTTATAATTAATAATTAATATTTTAATGCAGCTCGTATATGTTAAGGAAAACAATAAATTTGCAACAAAAACCAAACTGAAACAACATTCTGTAAAGAATTTTTTCAAAAAAATTGAATAAAATTTGACTACTTTAGTGAACAGATACGTGATTCTAGTTTTCTTAGCTAAAAGAACAAAGCAAGCTTTCTTGAGTCAGAACTGCAAATGCTTACATGAAACCATAGCAATACCACAGAAAGTCACTAATATCACTGTTGGCCGTCTGCAAAAGCTTTTGAAGACCTGACAGATTGCAGTAAACGCCGAAAAACAGAACAATAACAAAGTATGAGTAATAAGGTTGATTAACTCTTGTATGCCGCAAATGTTGCCATGGGAGCACGAGCACTTCGGTGGAGTACACGGTGGTACAATCAGTAGTGACGTACGTGCTTTCAACTGCGAGTGAAACGGGCTTATATGACCACAGTACACGAGGACCGAGCCCTTGTGTTCAGTGCTCTAGTGTCGATAGATCTTTTGCTACTCTAAGGCTGGTCAAGTCCGTTAGCCTTTCTGTCTGCTGGATGAGCGTGGTTCTTCCAACCACAGGGTTTCACAGTCTAAGGTTTTCAGAGATCTGCGACAGGACGACCCAATCGCAGCTAGGTGCTAGTCTGTCATCGATAGACTATATGAGAGAGATCGTCTGTCGAGATCTAGCTCTCCCAAGTGCTAAATCAGAGGGTTCTCCGGTCAAAACTCCCTCAAGAGAGTTGGCCACCACCAGCACAGTGTCCCGTATATCTTTCTCAAGGCGTACTCACTATGCGAATTGTACGGAAGTGTTTGCTAGAGCGTGGACTGCATACCATGCGCTGCAGCGGATTGCACTGACCAGGCAAGACATTGGTGGGTTGTCAAGTGGAAGCACATTTTGTTTTCCGACGAATCCATATTCAAATTAAGCGTCGATGACGCGCAAATTTTGGTTCATCGGAGACTTGGTGCAGTGCATCCAACTGCGCCATATTCACCGCCAGCAGGCCATTGTGGTATGGGGTGTGATTATACCTGGTGGACGCACACATCTACTGAGTGTACATCAGACGATGAAGTGTTACGGCCTGTGCTTCTCTGCGGACCCTTGTGGAAGAGCACCACATACGAATGTTCGCATAGCCGGCTCGTTCTTCGGATCTGAATCCCATCGAACATGTCTGGGATAGAACACGCCAATGTTATCCGGTTCCTACGGCTAACGTTGAGGAGCTATGAAGGCGAGTTGATGCAGAATGATTGGCCATCCCTTCCGCTATATAATACGACCTACTAACTTCATGCCTAGTCGTGTAGCGATGGTAGGTGCTGCTCCTTCATTGTCTGGGTTTTATCCTCTTATGAGGATAAAGTTTGTACATGAAAAGTCAGATGTAACTAGCTATTACAATTACGAAATTAAGTCTTTAAATGTAACAGTAATTGTAAAAGAAGAAAAATAAATAGCTGCAAAGCGCAGGAACCTTAACCTTAACGTGATAATAGATACTACAATAGTTCAATCATAAAATGTTACATTTGTAAAGCTACATCAAAGCAATTCAATGATTTGACAATTTAAGATTTGGTTTGTCGATGTTGCTTACCTGTTTAAGATTTTTTGAAACTTTACTCCATCATTTATATAAGATTCCTGTTCATAAGTGGTAAATATGATCAGAAGAATATAAAAGAATAATAAATGAGAAGAAGACTTGTCACTGTCTTAGAAGGGTCTGCATTGGCAAGAAATAAACGTTTCCATGAATCTAGGGAAAGTTGTTCTAGAAAATTCTCTCAGGAACAAAACAATATGGACATTGTAAATGGATTATTATTGACATCCAACAGCCAATACTTAAGTTTTATTAGACAAAGGAAAAAGAAATTAAAACACATTACAAATTATGTGTAAGTATACAAGGGCGTCCTGAAATGTTTCCGAAATCGACAACAAAAACACGGTATTGGTGTGGTTTTTTTAATTTTTATTTTTCGATGTAGTCTCCCCGAAGATCAATACACTTTTTCAAACGGTGCTCCAGTCTCTTCAAGCCGTCGGAAAAGTAGGATGTTTCGAGGTCTGCATCATCGGTAGCAGCGTTGACCTCCTCATTTGAGGCAAATGTCTCTCCTGCCAACGATTTTTCCAGGTTTGGGAATAGGAAAAAGTCGCTTCAATTTGGACACAACGATGCGCGACGAATGAGCCGGTGCATTGTCGTGGTGGAAAAGCATTTTTCTCCCCTGCAATCGAAGCCGTTTCTTCTTCAATACTGCATCGAATCGGGTCAATAAATCGCTGTAGTATCGCCCCGTGATCGTCCTTCCTTTCTGCAGATAATCGATGAGGATGGCACCTTAGGAATCCCTAAAAATGGTCGCCATCACCTTTCCGATGGAACGGTCTTTGCTTTCTTCGGAGCTGATTTTCCCGGAAAAGTCCACTGCCTCGATTATTCCTTGGTCTCCAGTATGTAGTGGTGAATCCAAGTCTCATCCAGGGTTACGAAACGCATGAAGAAATTGCTTGGATTGTATTGAATCCTGACTAGACACTCGTCCGAAACGGGCACCCGATATTGTTTTTGCTCCGGTGTGAGCAAACAAAATTTTGTATAGGATATGCTAATGCATTCCTCTGAGATGCCTGTTGTCTCCATTATCATTTTCAGCTTCACTCGATGATTGGCTAACACGACATCATGAATCTTGTCGACCATTTCATCGTTGCTAGCGGCTTTTGGGCGTCCACTGAGTGGTTTGTCACTTGAGCCTGTGCGGCCATGAACCGTATAATCGATAAGATTAAGATTCTTCCTCAAACTGATATTTTCGTTTTGCTTGTAAACATTTTTTAATTTTTTGCAGAATCAAATTTCCTTATTCTAAAAATAAATATCTTTAAGTTTTGAAGTCAATGGGGATGAAAACAAGACGAGTAAACAAGAAGAAGGAATACAAATTAGTACTAAATTAATTTTAAGGTCAAACACCCCGTGTTTTCCATCCTCTCAATTTCTCGGTATAATTCAGATATTTTAAACGTGTTTCTTATAAAACAAACTTTAGTAAACAGTAGGTCGAAATCCAAATATATCACAGTTTCATTCGCGTTACGGAGCTAAATTAGCAGCGTTCGAAAACTACCCAATTAATTAGGTTAAAATCCGGAAATTTGTCAATTTTACACGTGATTGATTTAATTAGATTGTGTATGTTGGTGAATAGTATTGATTTTGGGATAATTTGTTCGAATCCATATATGCGAGGAGACTAGTTACAACCACTGATGTATGTATGTGTAGATTTCACATGCCCAAATTGTCAAAACACAACCCACCATTTATACCGTTTCTGTACTAGTGTACGGTCCAACAATTCGCAGACATTAATTGGGGAATTAGAGTACTACTACAGGAGCGCCACCTATTTCGGTTGTATGTATATGTGACACAGCCGAACTGTGATTCTCGACTTGTCACATGAAAATGTGCTGTTCTCGCTTCGATAATTAACTTGGAACTGACGAGTTTAATATTAACACGGCGTTAACACGCGACACTATTTTCACCAGGGAAAAGAGGTTTTTTTTTTTGTATACCCTAGTAATAGAGATTGGCGTTATCTGTGACATTAATTACGGTAATTATTGTCGTCTCATATTGTCAGGTTGGAAAAAAATGCGGCGTAAACGTCGATGTCAAGGGATTTGGAATAATAAAGTTCACTTTTTTGTTATTACTACTATAGTTTTTACCTTCATATGTTTCCGGCTTCCATAGTACTCAAAAGAAGAAAATACCGCATATATTTTGAAATTTATTGACAGTTTTATATATTGTGCTACGCTACCTTAGGATATGCACCTGTCCAAATTGGTTTTAAATTTACAAAAAACATTAATACAAAATATCCTCTGCTTGCCCTCTGTTGTATTTTCGCCAGCATAAAAGGGAGCCACCCTCTTTCCCCTTTCTCAGTATAATCAACCTGTTGATTACTTAGACTTACAACCTATAAATATTCTTTTTTTTTAGGACTACACGGGCGGAAGGACCGTTAGGCAAGCTCGGCCATAAGGAAGCCCTATTATGCCCCCGTGCTGTTTTACTCCTCTTAGCCAGGTTGCACTCGGACGAAGAAGTCCACAACCTGGTCGAGAGTTAGTTTTCTTAGTCCGGGATCGTCCAGGCGCTCCACCCCGAAGTAACTCCGCCTCTCCCTGTCCACTGCCGAGCAGTCGGCAAGAAGATGGATTGGAGTTTCTTCCGCATTCCCACAGTTCCTACACAGGGGGGAGTTTACTATGCCCATGCGATGCAGGTGTTTATTTAGTGCGCAGTGACCGGTTAAGATTCCTGTGAGTAACCTCAGCCTGACCCTGCTCATAGAAACTGCCTTGCGCTGTTTTTTCTCATACGGGTGGATTCCGAGAGTTTTACAGTGTCTCATGCCGGCAAGTGCATTGCAATGGGAGCAATGCCTAGCAGCGAGTTTGGATCTGATAAAGGCTTTGATGCTGCCATAAGAGTTCCCACATGTAGGTTCTGGACCCTCAGTGGCACCTCTAGCTAATTCGTCAGCCATTTCATTACCCCTGATTCCAGAGTGACCTGGCACCCATCTCAACATAGTGTTGTGACGGAATCGGAATCAAACCTGACAGCCTGTAGTGCTCTGAGAGCAGTCTGACTGTCAGAGAGAATTTCCACGGCTCCATCAACCTGCGGGCAATTTAATATGCCTTCAGCGTAGGTCTGGATTGCGATTACTTCGGCTTGGAAGATGGACGCAGAGCTCCCTAGGCTAAAAGATTCACCGTCAGTTGCACCATCTCTCCAAATTCCAATTCCCGTGCCGTTAGGCGTTTTAGAGGTGTCCACAAACCAGCGAGATATTTCCCGTCTCGGTTTGTGAACGAGAGCTTTAGCAGTCTCTCTATTGGAGATGTTTACATTGTATCCCCCACTGAAGCTGAAAGCTGGTATGATATCCCGTTCTACCGGAGAAACCCCTGCATCCACTACATTTTGCTCTGTAGTCCCCTAGGACAGCCTCCGACCACAGAACAAGCTGCGGCCGCAGTCGGCGTCGAGGACATGGCCTAAACAGGCAATCCTCTGGACTTTGCTGAGTGCGTTGGCCGCATAGCCCAAACTGGCTTTGTGACACCAGACCAACGATGCATAAGTTATAGAAGGTACTATAACCTTCGTGTACAGCCAGTATACAATCTTAGGTTTCAGCCCCCACGTTTTGCCAAACATTTCTCTACAGGCCCAAAAGGCCCTCGTGGCTTTGTTTGTTGCCTGTTCCAGGTGTGGTTTGTACGTCAGTTTGGCGTCCAAAGTCACCCCTAGGTATTTGACCTCAGAAGATACGAATATCTTTGAGTCGAAAATGGTCGGACACTGAAGTCTGGAAAGCTTCATTCTTCGACTGAACGCGACCATAGTTACATTTCTAGAGTTAACAGTTAACTCTTCTCTTTTACACCACCTTTCCACGAGTCCGAGTGCGACTTGCATCCTCTCGCATATCACGCCCTCGAACTTGCCGCAGATCATGATGGTGATATAAATATTCTTCTTACGGTGTCTAAGGTTTTGGAGAAAGTGGTAGAGTGTCAGTTGCAAGCACATTTAAATTTAGATTTAATTGAGCTGCTACCTATTGTGCCCCCATGCATGAGCTGCAGGTACGCTGCTGGGGTTCGCCAGCTCTCAGGGATTCCAGCAGTAACTGTGATGATTTCAGAAAAAGTATTTCTTCTTTATTCAGTTAGATGTGAAGTGTTACGGATATTCATCCTCCGCCACGCACAACCTGTAGTCGCTATTCTGTTTCAAACCTGTCCTTTGTCATGTGTACCCCAAGGTGATAATGCACTCTAAAAAAAACCTATGAGGATACGTAGTTTGTTTCTACTTAGTTCTAGCAAAGTCTCTGCTCTATGCTTATTATAGTTTTCAACGGGTCGATGGCCGCAGTGGTTAGGCGGCTGACTATCGTTGTGAGAGGACGATAGGTGCCGGAGTTCAATTCTCTGGAGGGACGGTGACATTTTTTCAGAGAGTTTAATCCCGGATCGACTTGCCATTCGCTGTTGGGAGCAAAGTGATTAACAGCGCGGCATCATAAAAGGCGATATGATGCTGTCACAAAGCCATTTGAACACAACTTACACACACCAAACTACACCGCAAAAGTTGCATTGATAGCCAGACAAGTAATACAGCTTACGGAGTCACTGCAACTAAGCACCCACTACACATTAAAAAAAAACAATATCTTGAAATGTCTCAAACCAGGGAGATTCTCCGATAGGATGCTCTGAGGTTCCTTTCTCTATCTTTGTCTTTTTTTTTGTATCATAGTGCAATTGTGTGTTCTTTGACTAGGTTTTTCAATCTGCCAAGGCAGTCCCAGACTGATTTCGACCTGATGGTGTTAGAACTCAGCGCCATTATGACTGCCTAACTATGAACACATCCTCCAAGTGTATTGATCTCCGCTGTTAGGATATATTTCCATTGTATAGCCCTCTCCTAGCCCAGCAGCAGGGAGTAAAACGTGAGAACTCAGCGCAAGAGACATTTAATATCTGGAGCGACGCTAGCATTCTCGAGACCTATTTCGTTATTATCGTTGTCATTATTATACAGCTTTCTTTTTACCTCTATTATATACGTACGACAGAAACCAAATAAAATAGCACTTATCCAAGAACCGGAAACCGTTATGCCGGGCACGAAAATCCATATCTCAAGCGATAAGTTGCTTCGTAGACAGCGTAAATCAGGGCAGCATCGCGTTTTTTAGAAATATAAATATTCTTGATCCACCCTGTTGTGGTAAGTTGAAAGAAAAAAGTCAGCCAATAAAGGAAATAAGTTTTCTATGAAATAAATTGCGTTAGAAATATAAAATTTACGCATTCAATTTTTTAGATAAACTTTTACGTGAATACTTCTTTTCCCGTAAGATACACAAACTTCGATTTATAAAAACGTAACTCTCTCTAAAAAAAAAAAAAGCGTAAAACCGTTCGCCTTATCTAACAAATTACTGCAATTACTCCGTAGGCCCCTCTATATTTTAGGCTTATCGGTCTGTTGAGATCTTCAATTCGGGATCGAAAATCGATATTTTACAAGAGTTACTGTATCGCACAAGCGAGCAATTGTTCTGTGGAGCGAACGTTACATGCACCGCGTTTACACTGTCCGATTCGGGTTCATGACTGTTACAATCATTCGACCGGAATCGAAACATCATTGAAATAGAAATAAGTTACTACCATTCAATATGTATTGAGTTTATGGATAAACTAAGATTGGTAACGGATAATTTATTATTAATATTAATTACACAAAACAACAAATTTTCACTTTTTTTTTATTTTTCTTTATGAATTATAAACAAACTTATTTTGTTTTATTTAACACTAACCAAGTATATGCTATTCTGAGACGTATTTAGAAAGTCTTTATTCTCACTTTTCTTTTATATTGGGATGAAGAACATTCCAAAATTAAAGTCCAACAGTAGTCAGCAAGCATCTCGCTATTCCACTTGCCCTGATAGCGTTTTTCAATAGTGGAAATATCCTGATGAAATCTTTCCTCACGCTCGTCACTAACATCGCCAAGATTCGGGGGAAAGAAGTTCAGGTGCGAATGCAAGAAATGTATTTTAAGATTCAGATTACAGCCTAATGCATGGTAAGTTCTAATAGGTTTACTAATAATTTCCTCGTAATCTTCAGATTTTTTATTTCCTAAGTAATTCTTTGTTACACTTTTAAATGCATCCGAAGCAGTCCGTTCTAAATCGCTCAATAGTTCATCAAATTCTCGATCGTGTTGTAACAAATTAATCTGGCGTCCTACAAAAATCCCCCCTTTAAGTTTTGCCTCAGGTATATTAGGACACTTTTGTTTAAAGTATCGAAATCCTAGTCTCTCTTTGTCCAATGCTTTGACGAAATTCTTCATCAGACCTAATGTTATATGTAATAGCGGTACAGGTATTTTATGAGGCTCCACCAACGAATTATGGACTACGTTCTTTTCTCCAGGAATATATTGTATTCTAGTTGGCCATTCCTTAACACTATAGTGCAAATTTCTCGCTCGACTATCCCATTCACAAAGGAAATAGCAATACTTTGTGAATCCAAGTTGTAGACCGAGTAGAATTGCAACTACTTTGAGATCAGCACAGATGTACTATTTATAGGTTTTGTAAATGATTTTATCAAGGAGACATGTTATATTATCATATATTTCCTTCATGTGCACGGCATGACCAACAGGAATGGAGGAGTAGATGTTTTCTATATGTAGAGGGACAGCTTAATTTAGAGGCATCTATAAAAAGACGCCATTCTTCCGGTTGGTGTTTGTAACCTAATTCACGCATTAAACCATCAACATTTTTGTAAAATGAAAGACGTTCTTCAGTTGAAAAATACTGTGACAGTTCTTTCTGGCAATTTCGATTTACAGAAATACGCGTACCCGGAGCTAACAATTTCCATCCTTGCAGTCTTGATCCTAATATTTCTGCCGAACTAGGTCATTTAATTCCAATTGATTTATTAAACGAGGCGTGTCCTCTTCAGATGGAAAATATTCTTCATCTGTGTCCGACAACTCTGAAATGTATACTTCTATCTCGGTTTCAACATGTGCTTAGTTCGAAACATCCATAGGACTTGGTACCGGCAAAGCTACCGAACTGGACGAGTGGCAGAAGGTAAATTAGGATAGATAATTTTATCCTTATTTTTACTGGAAAACTCGAAGGTCTTTGTACAGCAAATGTAGCAGTCTGTCGAATGATCCTTTTGTTTTCGCCAAATTATAGGCCTACCAAATGGCATAGCTACCTTTTATCCAGCTCCTCGAAGTAACAGCACATCGTGTACTGACATTTTGAGGTGTCCACAACTTGTCTTGATTTGTAATTTTTAATTTAGAATAAAGGTTAGACGATTTTTCGATTAACAGTGTAATATTTCGTCTATGCTGTTGAACGGTGAATTCTCCACATACATAACAAAAACTATTCGGATTGTTTACACACCTATGGGACATTGCGAATTGAAAAGACGTTTAACTAGTGTTACTACCATACATTGAGTCAATTTGAGTCGAATAACGTGTCTGTAAGGCCTTATATATACTGACAGATGCACAGATCTATTAATTCCTTGATTTGATTAGTTCTAGAGAGAAAAAGGGAGTGGTTTAACGACTATGACGTACAAATGAAGCCCAAACATGTTAAATTCTGTTCAGACATGCCCGTTAGCATGATAATAACTTGATAGTTTCTTTTAACTTACTCATAAAACAATACCTTTAGACATACAGTACATTTAGTACATATGTGCACTACCGCTCACGGAAGTTTGGCTAAGAGAGAAAAATTTCAAATATAGCAATTTAAATCATTTTACTCGTCTTAAGAACGCTTGTATTATTGTAAAGTAATCTTAAATGAACTTTCTGCATAACTAACGAGGATAGTCCGAAGAAAGATTACAAGTAACCAAATGTGTGTTTAAGCCCATTTAGTACTCTTTCTTAACCGTACAGCATATTAAATATTACTGTGTGGATTATTATCAGTGTGTCAGTTTGCATGAAATAATTGTTGTGTCAAGAACTATAAAAAAATTGTAATAGTGGACAAAATGCCCCGTGGCAAGTCGATTGGTGCTAAAACGCGTGCCGTCATCATTACATTACATCAAGAAAGATATGCCAGCCGACAAATAGCAGCCTAATAGTAGACGTAGGGTACAAGAAATTTACGCGGGTGAGGGTGAGGCAATCGACAAAAAAGGCTTTAGTGGGCACAACAACATCGAAATTGGACGATAGAACAATGGGCTAACGTTCTGTGGACTGACGAATCCAAGTTGGAGTTGTTTGGTCGGCGAAGACGAATATTTGTAAGACGTTCACACAATGAAAAAATGCTGCCCGAATGTGTTGTACCAACAATCAAACACGGTGGCAGTTCTGTTATCGTCTGGGGCTGTTTCTGCTACTCAGGGGTAGGAACCGTGCACAAAATTCCGGATATATTGAAGAAATAAACCTATCTCGAAATTTTAAGAAATCATGCTATTCCGTCTGGCTTGCAATTAATTGGGCAGAATTTTGTTTTTATGCAAGACAATGATCCGAAACAAACGGCTCAGGTATGCAAAAATTATGTAAATGAACAGCAGAACGCAAAAATTTTAAAAATTATGACTTGGCCTCCGCAAAACGCCGACCTCAACCCTATAGAGTTGTTGTGGGATGAGCGAGATAGGAGGCTGAGAACTGTGGCTCCTACATCCAAAGAACAGATGTGGAATGTGTTACTGCACGAATGGAATAATATTCCAGTTGAAACATTGCAAAAATTAGTGCAAAGAATGCCACGAGTGGTACGAGCTGTTTTGCGTGCGAGAGGTGGCTTCTTTGACGAAAAGAAAATTTAATATTTTTGATGTTAAATAATTGTTCAGAAACGTTGTTTTAATTTTTTTTATGTCTACTAGTCTATTGGTATTTTGAATTAAAGAATTTATTTTGCCAGATTTGACTTCAAGCCTTTTATTGTTGTTTTCTCATAATTTTCTCTCTTGGCCAAACTTCCGTGAGCGGTAGTGTATATGTTTAAAAAAAAATTTCTCAGAAACCTGACGTGATTTTTGAAAATATTTTTAAAATTACAATTCAAAAGTACATAACGTACACGTATCAGAGTGTAAGAAAAAAAACCCTGTTGACCAGTGTTATTTATTATTTATTATAATAATTCCAATGAAAACGATCCAATTTAAATAAGTTGACATCGGTAAGAAATACAAAAAAACACCGAAAGAGGTCGAGTGTTGTTTGAAGGGGGACATTTTTTTACCAATAATGCAAAACCAGGTCTTGGCTCGCATTCCCCTCCCTCCTCTGTCCCACCCCCAACATCGAACATTAAAATTTCAAATGGCACTACCCCTATTATTACATTTTTCGATTTTACATATGCATGGGTCAGCCTATACCTATTCTTGATACCTTAGAAGATATCTTTTGAACTTTCAAGATCTATTTTCTATTTCATCAACAATTCAGTTGAATTCAAGGTTAACTATAGTTAGTGCAACCGCCACAAAGTGTCATATGGCCATATATTATGCTGTTAATAAAGAGATCTTTGTCTTCGTTGATAAAATAGGAAATAGGCCTTGACATTTTTAAAAGATATCTTTTAAAGTCGGTCGGAGGGAGGAGGGTGAGAGAGTGCAGGTGGGCCAAGGCCTGGTTTTGCCCTATTGGTAAAAGAAAGAAAGAAAGAAGAAGAAAGTTTTCAGCATAGTAAAGACAATTAGGTGTGCAAAAAGCAAAATATACGATTAGGTTTCTGATTTTTGCTCTTCATGTTTTCTTTTATTCTGTTTTATCAAACACTCTGTTAAATGATATCAAAGGCTTACGCAGTCCAAGGTTTCTGGGTATTGACTGTTTCATAGTTATGCAATGTACAGAACAAATCGAAATTTATGTGTAGAGATTGCCGTCAAATGAAGACATCTCTCATTAAATACAAGGCAAATTTCTTCAACTACAAAGTTATATTCCGGATTAATATAAAATAAATTTAAAGTAGCCATGTAGCCATTTTCATTTTCCATTTTGATGGACACAACGAAACCAAACTTGAAGGGTCATAGTAACAGTTACTAATAAGAAACGTTTTTTGGTCATTCATTTCGATGCCAAATTTAATTGTGC
This sequence comes from Holotrichia oblita, assembly GCA_023690525.1. Classification (NCBI taxonomy): domain Eukaryota; kingdom Metazoa; phylum Arthropoda; class Insecta; order Coleoptera; family Scarabaeidae; genus Holotrichia; species Holotrichia oblita. The sequence goes on from CM043016.1 coordinate 31,029,622, forward strand.
TTCAAAATATTGAAACCAACGTGGTTCATTATAGGTATTAGAGAAAATCGAGTTTCAATAGTTTGAACTTTTACTAAAAGATAATTAAATTTTGGGCTGAGGTACTGATTCTAAAAACTGTAGCGGAAACGTCAAGATTTCTTCTATCCATAATTTTGATTTCAGATTTTTCGCTTAAAAAATGGCGACGGTACATAATTTAAAGCATCATGGCGTAAATTTAAAATTTTTCTAAAAAGTCGAAGAATCTTAAAAACGGCTACAGTTAGTCGTTCAAATACGAAATAAAATATGATATTGCCTTTTACACAAAGAGTACCTACCGAATTTCTTTAGCAACTTTCGATAAATTGAATACAAAATTTTAGCTTCAGTTTATCTAAGTGAGTCTCCACTAGTATTCGTATTACTACCTAAGCATTTGATATCATCGACTATCTACGGGGACAAATCGCATTGATTGTATCCGTTTTGATGCAGGTATATCAGTTACTAATTTCAAAATTGTCACAATCTTCTTTTAAAAGTTTAAAAAAGACTGATATATCTGCAAGATAGATAATAGAAGTTGCATTGGGATGCATGAATCTTCTGTCCATTAACAAAAAGGAATGTGGGGAAGCACTGGGAGTTGGTCTCATTTCCATTAAATATCCTTCAACAACACATATGTCTTTGTCTCCCTTCAATGATAAAATTGGCTATACTTTTGCAGTCTTTCCTGGCGTTACTTTCACCTACTCTGAACATTGACGCTCGTAAAGAAATTTGTAGAACCTTTGAAGAAATACTCTATGTCAGGCTTGTTATTTTTGAATGGATTGACTCTTGTAGGTTTATCTAAAAATTACTGGATATTTGAAGTAATGTCCTTTTCTATCTGAGTGAATCCTTTCCTTGCATATAATTCTATACAATTAACAAGCATTGGCTTTTCATCAAAGATTAATTCAACTTTTGGTCAGTGAGCTTGAAATACCATTTCGGTTCAGAATTACTTAACCTCAACGCATAAAACTAATGACAGTGACAACATAATTTGCAGATTTCTACATTAAGAGTACAACAATGCTTGTTATTCAGGAATTTATAGAAATACTGTCATTAACTGTAACATTATCGACAACTGTATACTTTAGACTATTTTTAATAACTCGTATTAAGTATTTTTCTAGGTATCTAGAGTGGTTTAAGAGTTTTTTGATTTGCTTTGTTAAAATCCTTCTGCTTCGTAAAAACCGTAGATCTCATTTTGGTTATATAGAACATCCATTTCTGTTGACAGCTCGGTTAAAATTGCTAAACTGGAAAATATAATAACTTATCTGTATGTTATGAGCCCACAGTTCTTGAAATCACAATTCTGATTAATAAGTAATTAATTAAATAAATATATTAAAACATATTTTGTGTATTTGTATCAGTATCTGGTGAAATGTAAAAGGTGGATGTCTATAATCTAAAACAATCTCTAGCCAGACAATCTTAAAAGAAAACCTAATTTTACGCGGCTCATTGTAATTCACATGTACCTAAACTTTATAGCAAATTTACACAATTAAATAATAACCCTCTACGAAGAAGCAAATATAAGTTAGAGAAATTTGAAGTCGTTGAAGTTTGTGTGTACGGCAACTTTTAAACATCGCCGTCATCGGTGAATTTTGGAAGAACCTGTATAAGTTAATAAAGACGGTTATTAACAAATGAATATCACTAATGTATTTTAGAGGATTAGTAAACAATTGACAAGTACATTTTTCATTAAAAACGTCCAAATCACCGTTGAGGGTAACGCATTGCAACATTCACCAACTTCCAGAAGGTTCCAGAAGGTCACAAAAATCACAATCAGGACTATCCTTAACAAGTTGCACCGGCGAGTATGTGTATGCATCACCGGAGCCATGAGAACATGCCCAACTGCAGCCCTAGAGGTAATTTTAGACCTCACTCCTTTACACATAGTGGTGGAGGGAGCGGACCTTGCGGCAATGCACAGATTGACCAGGGCGGGGACTGGAAGATGTCGAGAGTCCGTACCAGAAGGTGTGGACATCTCAAGCGGGGCTCTCCCCACTTCTAAGGCTACCAAACGATGAAATGGTCAAGAAATATAGCTTCGAAAGGAATTTCCTCATTAAGAAAAAAAAAACACTATCAAGTGGTATGTGGACGGTTCCAAAACCGACAAAGGAGCAGGGATATTTGGAACAGGAACCAAATATTCCGAGTCAATGGGGATATACTGCAGTGTCTTCTAAGCGGAGATCAATGGCATTAGAAGTTGTGCTCAACTGAACCTGAACAGGAACTATCGGAAGCAATTTTCTCCGATAGTCACGCAGCCATAACGGCGTTGAGTTGCATTATGCTGGGTACCAGAACATACTGGAATCAGAGGCAACGAAGAAGCTAATTTATTAGCAAGGAAGGCCGCAATAGCTCTATTTGTGGGACCGGAACCGTTCTGTAGTACAGGGATAAGCACCTACGAAAAAAACAGTTAAAGACAGAGAAGGGAAGCTCAGAGCATCCTTGTGGGAAAATCTTCCTGGTCTGGGACACTCCAAGATCTTCTTTAGAAGCTACAACAAGCACAGAGCAAAAACTTTAAAGTTCACCAACGAATTCTGGACTACGTTCTTTTCTCCAGGAGTATACTGTATTCTGGTTGGTCATTGCTTAACAGTGTAGTGCAAATTTCTCGCTCGACTATCCTATTCACAAGGGATACAGCAATACTTTGTGAATCCAAGTTGTAGACCAAGTAGAATTGCAACTACTTTGAGATCAGCAAGGAAGAGATTAGCAAGGAAGGCCGCAATAGCTCTATTTGTGGGACCGGAACCGTTCTGTAGTACAGGGATAAGCACCTACGAAAAAAACAGTTAAAGACAGAGAAGAGAAGCTCAGAGCATCCTTGTGGGAAAATCTTCCTGGTCTGGGACACTCCAAGATCTTCTTTAGAAGCTACAACAAGCACAGAGCAAAAACTTTGCTAGAATTAAGCAGAAATAGACTACGCATCCTCACAGGTTTTCTTACAGGGCATCGTCACCTTGGTGAACACATGACAAGGATAGATCTGAAGCCGAATAGCGACTGCAGGTTCTGAGGGGTTGAGGATGAAAATCCGGAACACCTGACATCATAGAAATCCGAATTAACTATCTCAGCAAAGACTTCATAGACTAAGAAGAAATACCTTCTCTGAAACCATCAGCGCTAATGCAGTTTATTAAAGCTCTTAGACTGGATGGGGAGCTTTGGAAGCGGGCATACCCCAGCAGCTTACAGCTCATGCAAGGGGGCGCAATGGATGAATATCACCATTATTTAAAGCTAAATCTAAATCTACATACAAGACCTAGAGAAAAATAGAAAAGAAAATCCTTCAGGAGAAGACGTCCATCAGAACTGGGTTTGCTCGAGTCAAGATCGAAGACGAAACTAAACTGAAAATAAGGTAACTACAAAGTATTATCTTCATAGTTGCGCGATAATTGGTAATATAATTGCAACAATTAAGTCGAATCTTCGAAGTGCATCGAATCGAATTCTAATCTCGTATCCAATCGTACTTGTGCGAACGCAGCTTAGCTGGAACGTTTGAAAAATCGCTCTGCTGCCACCAAAGCGATACGAATTACTACCAAAGTATGTTAACGAAACTAGAGTACCGAGGCAAAGCCCTAATAGGAACAAGTGAAACGTTTTATCCGCTCCAAACGGGAGCTTCATTTTCGTAATTCGATTGTTACGATAAGCTCTCAGCTTTTCCAGTAATGTACGGAACTTTTAAATTCCGATAGATAATGACTCAATTGCTGGCTATTGTAGGGCGTACACGTCCAATGAAATACGATGTCTGCGTTTAACGTTGCTTAGTAGTTTGTAGAGAGGAAAATTTGAAAAATGTAGGAAATATAGGATAATGTTAGATTTACCGCTACTCGAAGAGGAAGCGGCTTAGTTTTTAAGAAATTAAATATCGATTTCCTCTTTCGCAGTTTTATCTGAGTGTATAGTTTGTAAAATGGATTTTTAATACACCTACATACGATTATATTACATATCAAATGTTGTACCCAAGTAAATAAATCTCCGAATAAAATTTTTCTGTCACTACAATATTGATTCGGCCCGTTTCATATTATGAGATATCTACTGTCATGTCACAGGCATATCTACACATTGAGGGTGACAAAGTTCACAATATTCCATTATCCACTGTTTACTTGAATTATAGTCCACATGACAGGTTCCTATAACGCATTTATAAATCTATATTTAATATGTAAATAGAGTTTAAGAAACTTACCGAAGTTCGCAAGCTCTATAAAAATTGTTGAATTTATTTTGAAAAGAAAAAGGTTTTCGCGAAAATAAAACTAACATAAATGTTTAATGAAAGTACTTTTTAAAGGTTTTATAAATCGAAATTAAATATTTAGAGGAACAGAAACGATTTTAACGTTCGTAAAAGAAAACCGCAATTTTTTTCATGCGCCTGCATATTTTATGTGGTCAAGGTTCGCCCTTTCTATGGTAGTCTGACCTTTTAACTTCGATCTTAAAAAATTGATGCTGGCGAATATCTATGCACAACCCCCATATAAATTTCCTGGCAAGAAGATTCTATTTCAGTATACAGTGTGGTTAATCGAAATGTGTGCAATTCTTATTGGGAATATAGTTTTGAAATTAAATTGAATAGACAAAACTATAAACTAATGATTTCTTCGGATGTGCAACAATTCTTGAGGCAATACATCTTCCTAATACATCGTAGGTATGTTTGATAGAATTACAGATCGGAGAACCAGTCCATTCCTATCTGTTCTAACCAATTGTTAACAATTCAAATTTTATCCAAAAACCCTTGAGCAATAAGTGAACCATTTTGAATGAAACACAATTCTGTATGGGCTCCGATACCGATTCCTGTTCTGGGTGAATCTTACTGCGTCTGAATCTTGACTCGTCACTGGACAAAACTCAACCCCATTCGTTGCTATCAGGATCTCTTTCACTCTATGGTAAGTGGAAAGCATACCTTTGGCCTTCGGGCATTGATCCCATATCATGAATGTAATCTCTTCTTGTTTGTGTTTAGCGACCATTCCTCGACGCTGCTCATGCTAGCCAACCTTGCTTTTGTCTTCCTCTAACAATTTCCACTTCCAAAAAGCGATGTCAGAGTAGGGAAATTATACTTTCGGTCATTTCGAGGTCTGGTACGATATCTTGGTGAGCTCATCCACATTCTAACAGACCTATAGTTCTCTCTAAGCATGTGATTCGGATAAATCTTGTTCTTGTGCCATGGGAAGGTAGTTGATAAGTTAGATCAATTCAGCATCTCAATTGCTTGGTCATTGAGATCTTGATTTGATTGCTTTTCAACCACCTTCTCTAGGTTTTTTGATAGGACAGATAAGATGCATATAGGCTGCATATCACTCACTTCCCTTGATGGAGCGATCTTAGGAAAAAAAACGTATACTTTTCAAGTCCATGTCGCTTATTTCATCGTGGAAGACTATTGTCACCATAAAGGGCCAGAAAATCGAATTCGGTATAAAGCGGCCGTTGATTTCCTTTAGTTTGGCAGAGGTATTAAGAACTGTTTTACACTTCTTGTGGACCAAGTTGAAGATATTGTAACCAACCTCCCCAGACTAAAGAGGGAAGCTCTTAGAAAAGTTAGTAACTCTGAAATTAAAAGCTTCGGTAAGAGTCGCAATCCTGGAAATATCCCTGGGCCTAACCATGTCGCCAACGCTGCTATCGCTAGGATTTCTCTTGGTGTTCTCTTCCTGGAGGCTTTTCAAACATTTAGAAGCAGACGGCAAGATATTTCCATTCCTAAAGATGGTCAGGACCGCTTGTTGAACTACCGTCCCATCTCTCTCTTGTCCAACCTTAAAAAATGGCAGAATTTGTTGTTTGCAGTTGCTTCCAAGAAGAACTCTTCATCTACAACCTCCAGGATGAACAATTCGGATTCAGAGAGAAATTTTTAACTGAGATCCAACTCTTCAGAGCCGCCGAAGCTATCAGAAACTCTTTTGAGACGAGGAGGATGATGGGCACGGTAGTCTTGTGGATATTTCCCGTACTTTTGACAGGGTGTGACAGGGGGTGCACATATGGTGCACTCTCTTGATCTTGTGTCGCGAAATCATATCTAATGATATATCCTTCAGATGGACAGGAAAACCCTTGAGAAGATTTTTACGTTCACCAACCCCATCATTGCGGAGATAGCTGGATTGGATTCGGACTGTCTAGTTTCCCCCTTCCCGAGTAAAGAGGGCTCAAGATGTGATCGCGCAGGAACCAACAGATTAACTTCAAACTAACACCTCTGAAGACAACATCATCCATAAATTGCCACCACATTTCGTAGCTAATAAGGACTACCCCATGAGGATTGGCGTACGACCATCGACGAAACTTTTTGTTTTGTTTATGATTCAAAAAAGTAGAATCGTATCCTGACTGGCCGTTGCTAACGAGTTAATCAAACTGTTTCACTGGACTACCCCATGTACCAGGTTGTTCAATAAGTTTCTAGAATAGAAATGAAAAACACGATTTTATGGCTTGAAATGCTTTTTATTATTCAGTATGTTCTCCCAAAAGCACAATACATTTATTCCAACGTTCCTCCAATTTATGAATTCCATCCCTATAGTGGTTTTCCGGAAGGTCTGCAAAATACTCGTTTACGGCTGCTATAACTTCATCATTAGACGAAAAATGCTTTCCACGCATGAATTTTTTAAGATGTGAGAACAGCCACAAGCCAGAGGAAGCCAAATCTGGTGAATACGGTGGATGATCATGCAATTCGTACTTGAATTCATTGAATTTAGCCATTGTTAAAACACTTTTGTGAGCAGGTGCATTGTCTTGATAAAAAATGATTTTTTCTTCTGCAAACCAGGTCTTTTTTTCACGAATTTTTTCATCCCATTGATCGAAAAGTTTGCAGTAATATACAGAGTTGATTGTTTTACCAGTTTGAAGATAATCCACCAACAGCATCCCAAAAAACGATGCCATAACCTTCTTTGCTGATTTTTGGACACGAACTCGTTTTGGAGCTGAAGAACCAGGTTCACGCCAATCTTTAGCCTCTTGTTTTGATTCAGGATCATGGTGATAGATCCAAGTCTCATCCATAGTGATGAATCGACGTACAAAATCCTTTTTATCCTTTTTAAAACGCTCCACATGTTGTTGAGAAAGTCGCATTCGAATGTGTTTTTGTTCCATTGTTAACGAATGCGGCACCCATTTTTGAAACCCAAAACTTCACTTAAAATATGGCTTACCTACCTAATGAGATGTCTAGAGCCTCTACAAGATCTCTCTCGGTCAATCGACGATCTTCCAAAACCATATCCTGTATTTTTGCTATAATTTCTGGTGTTGATGCACTTTTTGGACGTCCTTGACGTGGATCGTCTTCAAGACTTGTACGACCGCGTTTGAACTCAGCAACCCAGTTATATACTGTTGCAAGTGAAGGTGAAGCGCCCATATACACTTTTAACAATCGTTGACGAATCTGTTTTGGTTCTACACCTTCCACAAATAAGAATTCAATCACTACACGATACTTGATTTTTTCCATATTAAAAAAACACTGTGACACTTTTTCTTTGAGCAGCTGTAAATATAAGACTGAGTTGACAGATCTACACAAAACTTTCTACGTGTTCATAAAAAAGTAGTACCATTTTTAGAAAAATAAAATGGCGGGCCTACTACCGCCATCTATGTGTGATTCTAGAAACTTATTGAACAACCTAGTATGATACAAATGAATCATATGAATATCGTACCCAACAGCAATAGAACGGATGTTTCCTATTCCTTGAACATAGACCCGATATGTCAAGACAAACAGAAAATGAAATAGATTTTCATCTTCATATTGGATTGGTACACTACTGGACTAATGCTCATCTTAACAGTTATTTTGGAGAAATGATAACCACGAATCAATTTGTACTAAAAAAATCTACACCATCATTTTAATAAATTTAACCAAGCGTGCAAGATTTCCTGAACTATACTGTACAAACTCTCTCTCTCTCCAGTTCAGCTTCATAAATTTTAAACTAAGGGGCGGTAGCGAAAGCTTTACACTCTCCATAAATTTTTGAAACTTTAAATTCATAAAACATCTTTCACCACCTCCCGAATACACACAGCATGATACGGACGACTGCTGCCCCCTATACCATTGCGATAACGTTATATTTACTGAGTGTATAACTTCGGAGCGTAATTTAGTACAAACTATAAGAGCTAGAACGCAAAATTGCTCCAGGGTATTTAATCCGTGTTTGATTTTGCTTTTGCTTAAATTGTTTTGTACGTATGTGTGTTTGTGTGTGTGTGTCTAAAGTGAATATTGCAGTTTCCAGGTATTGTTTTAACAGTGTTCCAATATTTATTAATTTCAAAAGTGGTTGGGTCGCTTTCGTCTAAAGTAAAATAAAATTGTAGGTAAAAGGAAAACTTGCCAGTAACTTGTAATAAAAGTTTTATTTCTTAAGTTCACAGTATTCTGTTGTTTACACTAGCTGTTGCAATCTCCGTGCAGTAACGAAGAAAATTTAAAAGTTAAAAAGTTTATATTACAATATTTTTATCGCTCAATTGCTCGTAAAGTTTCTGTAGTTATTAAAAGCAAGTTGTAGTCTGAAATGTTTGTATATAAATAAGGAGTGCGATTTTAATAAACCAGATTTTATAAAATTGCAATAAAAAGAAAGTTTGTTAAAAAATAAATTAAGTAAAATATGTATAGAAGTTTAATGTTATAATCAGAGAGACGACGTATTAGGAAAAGACATGATATGTGGACATAGATAGTAAAAAAGCATATGGTAATTATTTTTATGATTAACTCCAACTGCTTAAAATTCTTAAATTTCTCTCATGAACCTATTTTTGCGACGCGTTTCAACAGCTGTTGAAGCGGTCGGTGTTTTAGTTAAAACTTGTTTGGTGTTTAGTGGGTTAAAGTGTTTAGTGTTTCACTTCTGCACCAAGAGGTCCAGTGAACAGCTTCGCAATATGGCTACCAGGTCCAAGGATCAGAACTTATACCATAAGGCTAGTGCTAAAATTAGGTTTATAAGCGAAGATATTAGATTTCTGAAAACTTGTAAACGTTTTTCTGCTTTTCCAAACTTTATTAATGTTACTGTTTCGAATAATGGCAAAAGTAGTGATGAAGTCATTCGTTACGCGAAAGAAAAATGGTTGCGTTCAGAAATCGAATATCTTTTTGCCAAACGCAGTAAACTTGAGATTCAAGCTTACCAACTTTGGAAATTTTTAACAGTAGATCTTAATGATGTTGAATATCAACTATGGTGTGATTTTCAACGGAACATGTTTATTTCAATCGATAGGAAAGTTCAGTATAAGAAATTTTCTCATGATAGGAAATTAAGAAAGTTAGGTTGTTTTTTTTTTTTAATAAATGAATACAATTAACATAGTAGAAAATCATTCTTCGCAAACTTTTAGTGAACGGGAACTTAATCTTTTGAATAAAGGATTGAAATTTGGTTTCCAGACTCGTGAATCGAATGTTGAGTGGGTTATTGCCGGGATAGAATCCTCTATTCAGCGGTTTCCTGAGCCCACAAAACAGTTTGTTAGGGAGGCCTGCAAACATACTATTTCAAAAAATTTGAAATCCTATAAATCATCTCAGAAATCCGAAAACATTAAAATCATTAAAACTTTGCGGGAAAAAGATTGTTTTCATTTGAAAGCTGACAAAGGGAACAAGGTTGTTATTTTTGGTAAAGAGGACTACTATGATCGGGTTAATGACCTGTTAAGTAGTGGTCCTTATAAGTCAATTTCAAAAAATCCTTTGCCGAAAATGATTAGAGACGTCAACAATGTGTTTAAAGCTTGTAACAACCTTGTTACTGCCGATGTTAGACGTAAGGTACATGTTTCCAATCCTGTTATCCTTAAATTATATTGTTTACCTAAAATTCACAAACCTGGCAAGTCGGCAAGGCCAATTGTTTCGGCAATTGACTTATAAGGTTTCCAAATGGTTGACCAATGAATTTAATAATTTGCCAATACAGCAACCTAGTTTTGCAGTAAAAAATTCGTTAGAATTTATTAAAGAAATTCAAAATAATCAGTTGCTGGAGGGTGAAATATTGATTTCATTTGATGTTAGTTCTCTCTTTCCTAGTGTACCGATTCCAGACACCTTGACATACCTCGAGGACTTGTTGCTTCAAAATGGTTTGAGTCAACAATGTGTCAGAAATATATTCGCTTAACTGACATCTATATGAAACAGAACATTTTTCAATTCAACGGGAGTTTTTATGAACAGCTGGAAGGAACGGCAATGGGTAACTCCTTGTCGCCCTTTTTGACTAACCTTCTCATGAGCCGTTTTAAAAAGGACTTCGAATCTGAGAGCGAATATTTTCCTATGGTTTGGTTGAGGTATGTGGATGATATTTTCGCTATATTTGACACTAAAAAATGTAATACTGACGATTTTCTCAATAGATTAAATAATCGGTTCGAAACCATAAAGTTCACTTGTGAAAGAGAAGAAAACGGTCAGCTACCCTTTCTAGATACTTTAGTAATTAGAAATAACAATAGATTAGAGTTTGACGTGTATAGAAAGGAAACCAGTACACTTCGCTACATTCCTTCAGATTCTCATCATTGTGTTCAACACAAAATGGCAAGCCTGAATTTTTTGATCCACAGACTTCTCACTTTTCCCTTGAACAATGCGAGGTATGAGAAAGAGCTTAACATTATAAAAGATGCGGCCAAGTGTAATGGTTTCCAGCCTCAGTATATCTATAAGTTAATTAGGAAGTTTAATTATAAGAAAACTGTGAAAGAATCTACGACTTTTCGAGAGGATGTTAAAGCTTCACCCGTTGTGACCCTCCCTTACGCTCCCTTTATCACTAAAGGTTTGAGTAAAATCTTCAAAGAGCTAGATCTCAGAATAGTTTACAGTTCTGGGACTAGTTTACGAAGTCTCATCGGCAACCCTAAAGATAAAATACAAGCTCTAGAAAAGTCAGGTATTTACGAAATCAATTGTAAAGATTGTAACAAAAAATATATTGGGCAAACCAGGAGAGCAGTCTCAACTAGATTCAAAGAGCATATGGCTAATCTTAGATTTAATAGAATTGAGAAATCGAGCGTTGCCCAACACATTTTTGAAACAGATCACAACATCGATCATACGAATGTTAAATTAATTAGACAAATAAACAATTGTAAGTTTCTAAATGTTTTCGAAAGTTTAGAAATATATAAAAATAAGTCATGTGTAATGAACTGTGACAACGGCCCTAACTCGCATTCGTCATTGTTTTCGTTAATCCGAAATTAATGAGACGTATCGGATTGACCGTGCATAACATTTAGGTTACCTGTATTTGTAGATTTTATTTTAATTTAGTTTTATTATCGCCTTGATAATGACAGCATTGCTGTTGAAACGCGTCGGTGTTTTAGTTAAAACTTGTTTGGTGTTTAGTGGGTTAAAGTGTTTAGTGATCATAATATAATTCTTTCTGTACAAACTTTGGTCCTCTTTTACCCGGTTAGAGCTTGAATTAAGGAAGAAATGCCGCAAGTAGGTATACTGTAGAATTATCAGGCTACCCGCTTGACGTGGACACGCTGTATAAGCAAGGCACTATACAGGACCACGTGATGGCTCATCAGTCGTCAACGTTGACGCTGCGTAAGGGCCCCCTCATACTAGAGAGGAGGCAGCCTTCTCCCCAGCACGAGGAATAAAAATATATTCTTATTATTGTAATCGGCCTCACAATTACTAATATTTACCTTATTTTATTTGTTATTAATAAATGTTAATTTCTCATCTAATATGACACCGAGGTAAAGAGCCGACTGATTCCACGAGAGTCTGTAATCTCCCACGAAAATGTTGTCGTAGAGGAGATGAGGGAGCGCAGGGCGTGCTGGGTGCATTGTGCTTTTTTATGAAGCGTACAGCGGAAGCCGTTTGGCCCGTGAAGGGCTGTCGAGCTATTGTATTATTAAATTTCAAAACTTTGGAAATTTTCCAGAAGAAGTAAAATTCAAACTTAATAGGATTTATTCAAACCATTTTGGGAAAAATAAGCAAAGCGGAGTACCAGCGTACAATTCAAGACGTGTTTAAAGCGCTCTGAATTAAATGTTTACTGAAGAATGGATTGGAAGGTTTTCTGAAAACCTCTAGCCAGCAAGATTTCCTGATTTGACACTGAATAATTTTATTTATTTCATGGGTATCAATTATCTAGAAAATCCCATTCAGGCAAGTGTGAATGAAATTGTCCGAGAGATACTAAGTGACGTCGGAAGCAATCACCCTACAATCTAAGGACAACCAATAACTTTTGTCACTCGGTATATCCGCACAAGTTAAAACACCGAAGGATTTCGGCAGCAAAGCTGTCATTATCAAGGGGATAATAAAACTGCTTTTCAGTTGTTGAGTTTTATTATCACCTTGATAATGACAGCTTTGTTGCCGAAACCCTTTCAAGAGGATGTTAATTTTAGAAAGTGGGCGGCATTTTAGAAGCGTCTTTTTCGAAATTGTCCTCACCTTCTTATCAGCCGAATGGGGTACCAACGTTTGAATATGAAATAATATTTTTATGGTCAAATTAACTTGAAACTCCTTGACACAAGAAGGCTGCTGTTCTTTTTCGTTGATATGTCTAGTGTTTTTGACAATAGCTTTACAATTTGGGTATCAGAAGAATTTCAAATGGGTGGTTGGTATCGTAGTTGACTGATACTGAAGTAAAAGTCAAACTTAATAGGATTTATTCAAATTATTTTCTCAAAAATATCGGTGTTCCTCAAGGCTCAATGTTGGGACAATAGCTATTTTATTTGTACTTTTTTATCAATGACCTTCGAAATCAAAAGCACTTCGTTGTTGATTTGATAGTTTTAAATATGCTCTTCATCTCTTCGAAATAAAACTAAAATTTAACATAAACATCGTCAAGCTAATTACAATTCATTTAAAATTCAGTTTTAATACAATTACTTCTTGCTCCTTTTGCAGTAGGCGAGAGGGTGACCGTCGAAATGCCCCAATAACAACAATATACGATAAATTCCCTAACCCGAACCTAACCGAACACGACCGTTCGTCGCCGAAAGCTCCTACGAGAGTAAAAAGCTCGAACGTAGGAGATTCAAGCTCAGTTTCATCTGGGACTCGATCGAAACTGAAAGGAAGGGTCGCATCGGTTCGTCCTAGTACACACTAAAAGTACACGCGATCCCATCAAAACACACCTCTTTTACTCGACCTGATCTCAATTCTGCTTGTAGTTCGTGTCTGTTGCGATATGTCTCGTCGTTAATCCGTATCCTTAATGCGTAACGAACATCTCATATTTCACGAGAGATTATCACAGAGAAAATTGAGTCGTCTTGATGTTTAAATATCATTAGGATTTTATATTTTTGTCAAATTCGCGTGTAGAATTACATAATTATAGTAGACGTGTGTAAAAGTGTATGCTTCTCCAGAAATAGCTGAGAAGGTAAGTCATGTAGGTTGTAATTAATATTGATGGTTTATTTATGGATGCTGTAGATGATTAGAGCATAATTAATACTTTGTATGAACTATATGCTTGTGTTTATTTTAATATCTAACAATCAATATATTTTCTAATAATGTTAAAGATATTTATCCTTTAATATATTTATTCTAATAATTAATAATTCAAATGTTAGATAAAAACAAACAAAACACGCTGGAAATGTTCCTTCTATGATACTGCATTTGGCTAACATAGTATTGACTGGAGCCTGAGACGATGCGGTTATTATTATGAAGTCAACAATACACAAAACAGAATTTATTCTTCAACAAAAATAATGTTATCATTAAGAAAATATAAAAAATACGTCCAGTTCAAATGGAATTGTCTGAAACAATTTTTATCCTTGGAAAAGTAAAGATGTATATTACACTTTCCACTCTTCAAATAAGACTTGTCTTTTACATCAACCTCCGGGCCTCTTTCTATCCAATATATACTGGTAAATGATCAACTGTATCCAGTCATGCACTTAATGATGGTTTTACTTTAAAATTATTACATTTTATTTTAATTTCTGGTCCTGGATCCTCCTTCTCTCTTATCGGTCGGATTTGCTATCCTTAGACCTTTCATACTCTAATCATAGACCTTCTATGCCTATGGGGGTTGGTAGTTAAAATCGTCCAAGGAAAATTGTGCTGTCTCAGCAAAGGGAACTATTTGCTGTGTGATGTGGACTAAGAAATGGCTTGCCTAACTCTCACCAAGATTGATCAAGGGATATTTTTAAGATATTCTTATAGACTTATTTTGGAGAATCTCCAATTGATTTCCATTGGTCTTAGAAATCGTTGCCCATACCAGAGAGCCATATGTTAGAATCGGCCTTAACATCGTTTTATATAGAAACAGCTTCTTCAGCGAAGATTGCTCTCCCTTCCAAGAAGTGGAATCAACATATTCCTGGCGGGTTTTTTTAAACACTGGATGTGTTGTTTCCAAGTCAATTTTTGCTCGAGAATCAATCCCAATTTTGTAGTAGGACTCCAAGGGAGAACAATCCCGTCCACTTAGATTCCCTGAGACGGTTGCCTGCGCCTGTAGGTGAACCTCACGGCCACGCATTTGGTCCCATTGATCTTCAGACACCAGGAACTGACCCACCTCAAAATTGAGAGAGAAGACATCATCAAACTATCTAAATTTCTTCGTATAATTCTAATAGATTCATGACACGTCACCTCCGTTCGAACTACTTACTTTTTGATGATTCTAAATCCACAAGTAGTGACAAATTTTTTGAAAAATTTCGATTAGATTAGATGTGTGTTGAATAGGCAATGCTGGCTCTCTTCGCTGCGATCTGGAAGATCTATGGGGAATACCTTTAATCTTTTAGTCCCAATTGATCTCCAGACTTTTGAAGAAGTCTAGTTTTTTTTTGACGGGGGAGGGGAGGGCTATAGTTCTTGCAGTCACACATAATGTGTTCTGCGGTTTCGCTATATTCCCAACGGAAATGGCATTTAACCATCTTCTCCCGATGGTACCGAGGCCATGGCTAGAGAGTAAAACCGTGATGGTGCAAATGTCTATTTTGTTGATGACTTAATTGGTTGATTGCCTTAGTTTTGGGGTATTCGCCCAGTACGAGATTTTTTGTTCAGTTTCCCACTGTTGGAGGTGGGCTTTTATATGACTCTTGGTGAGACCACAAAATGGCTCTGCTCCAGTAAATCGGAATTTATTCCATCCTCTTACAAACTGCTATGTCAATAGCATGAAAAGTTAAGCACAATGGTTGCTTTCTTGATTTTAGAAACACTTTATACAGGTTAATTAGAAAAATCGAGTTTGTCACCTCCGTTCGAGCTATTTACTTTTTGATGATTCTAAATCCACAAGTAGTGATAAATTTTTTGAAAACTGTCGATTAGATTAGATGTGGGTTGAATAGGCAATGCTGGCTCTCTTCGCTGCGATCTGGAAGGTCTATTGTGAGTACCCTTAATCTTTTAGTCCCAATTGATCTCCAGACTTCTGAAGAAGTCTAGTTGTTTTTTGACGAGGGGGGGGAGGGAAGGGGAAGCAGCGTTGTGTGTTTTGCGGTTTCGCTATATTCCTAACGGAAATGGCATTTAACCATTTTCTCCAGATGGTACCTCAGGAAGCCATGGCTAGAGAGTAAAACCGTGATGGTGCAGAGATCTCTTTTGTTGATGACTTAATTGGCTGATTGCCTTAGTTTTGGGGTATTAGCCCAGTACGAGATTTTTTGTTCAGTTTTCCACTGTTGGAGGTGAGTTTTTATACGACTTTTGGTGAGACCACAAAATGGCTCTGCTCTAGTAAATCCGAACGTCGCGCCTTTTGCAAGACCATCGACGATTTTGTTGCTTTCATTCCTTCAGCGACCTGATACACACATCAGTGTGACTGTGTTTCTTTGGGCCAAAGCCCAATGATGGTGATGATGGTAAGGAGACAGTCCCAGGTTAATTTAGATTTAAATGTGTAGGCTCTTAGAGCCGTTAGACTCGACTGGCTGTCTCAGAAAGATGTATTATGTCTCTCTACAATTTGATTGGTGCTGTAGACTTCTTCCACATATCCACTTTTTTTTCCAAAATTTGCTTATCTTACGAAAAAGATGGAATATACAAGCTATTTATTCTTTCCGTACGGGCCTCATCCCCCTCCTCCCCCCTCCCAATATTGTAGTATTAGATTGCAACACTGCATATGATGTAAAGATATTTTCACAGTCTCATAATCTCATGTATTCCCCTTAAGGGGTTACTAATGACGTAGTTCATAGATTTTCTTCTTTAGCACAGATTCTTTAAGTATAGATAAATCCAAAGAACTTTCTCAATGCATGCAAAATTGTGGAAAGTTCAAACAGACCATGTATACAGTCCCTTGCCATATTAGTGTTACCACTAGGTAGAAAACATCCAGAAAGGTACGAGTAAAAGACGAGATCGAGTTTCACAAATTGTGCGCTTATTTCAACGGGAAATTATTTATTGAGAGATGTTGCAAGAAGGCAGAGTGGTTTTCATCCTGTAGTTATACTTCTAGCGAAAGGATGAAGAAGAATCATAATGTCGTTCGCTCCAAACGAGAAAATTTCGGAAGAAAACGAATAATAATGCAAAGAAATGATAGAAATTTGATTGCTATTGTGACGAAGAATAGACAAAAGATTTTGAGAGAACTACACCGAGACACAAGCTTCAGGTATAAGTAGTTCATGTCGAACTTTGAATAGACGATTAATTGGGGTTGAAATCACAACAACCAACAAGACCAACAAGAAAGCCCGGCTTAATTGAAGCTATGAGAAAAAAAATTAAGGAAGGCCGCTTTAAATGATTCTCTAAGCTGTAATTTTGACTATTAAATAAGTGAAATTGACGTAGTGGTAACATTAATATGGCAAGATTAATATGGTAGATGATGCATATAGTCTAGTCATGACTTGTATTCTGTTTTTGTCCGTAGGTTTGAGTCCTATTGATTCATTTTGAAATTGTTGCCTTTCAAAATGAATCAACCAGATTTATTATTTTGTATGGACTAGTTGACAATATCCGGAGTTAATCTAACCACCAAAATACTCAACTCCACTGAGGATGATATCATAAGATGCTAAGATGCGATTCTTTAGAGCAACGATGACATCCAAAACACTTGTGTTTGTCCAATTTATTTTTATCTCTATAATGCTTGTGATAACCCTGACATATTCCCCTTTCTACAGTTCAAAAAGTATCACCACCTTCACCGTCAATGTTCATCAAATCAAATCATTCTTTCAACAAATCGCTGAAAATAAAACTTAGTGTAGGTCTTCAAATTCAAACGATGTGGCAAAACAAGACCAGCTCACTAAGCACCGAGATTGTTGTCATCACCAAGGTGAAAGAGCTAGAAAAGCATCCTTTGTTCTCTTCAACAGATAGAATGATTTGACTTATCCTGCGGGGGGATGCAGCTAAAGTTTATTCAGAATATTTGGCGAATACCTTTGGTTGATAGTTACAGACGAAATCTTATCTCTCATCAAATCAAAATCAAACAGTATTGATGAAGCCTTGAAATGTGTCTAAAATGTCTTAACAGACCACATAATGTCTTTGAAAAATGCCAGTTTGAGGACGGCACGTTATGCCTTTCTTTGGAAGAAGGCCATACAGATGACTGTCAAGACTTCGAAGGTTTCGCTGATCCTCAAGAATTTCTGCCCCATCAATCTCTCTTTAAGCTGGTTTTAAAGATCGTTCTTAATTAACCTTACAAGGCATAAGGTTAAACTTTGAATATCTTTCTTTTAACAAAGACACGAAAATGTTCCATTAAAGGTTATTTTTTGTTATCCTTTGACATTAAAGATAGTTTCCTTTTTTCGTTTGTAGTTAGCTGTAATCACTTTATGAAACTTTCCGAACCTTCACGAGTAGAATTTTATAAAATACGACTACAAGCTGAGCGTAGTAATAATCTAGATCCAAGAAAATGTTCTTTGTTCCTGTTTATTACAGTCTCAGTTCCTCGAACTTCCTCATACTTTCCAAATTCCGAAATAATTTTCTTATAATAATTTTTTAATAGAAACAATTCCAAGATCGCAATCAAAATATTTGTACTTCGAAGAAAATCCTCGTCTTCGTCAAACTTTTTAATGAAAAATCCAAATTATGAGGTATCCGCGTCTCTCTCCAACTCATTTACACCAAGGCGTTCTAACCAGTTACTAAAGAATTCCAACCTTTGTCCTTTCTAAATGTAATAAATCCTATGAAAAGCCCAACAGCAAAAACGGAATATGTTCGCCCCCGTCTGAAACAATAAACGCGGCCCGAGATGTTTTTGCGGCCGGCATAAACTTATATACAATTGACGAAGCACGATATATACAATGTCGGCCATCATCTAGGTATCAACATCGTAAATGTACATATTAGTAAATAATAAATTATTCATTCGCATTCTGGGGCGGTTGGTATTTTACATTGCGGCGTCTTTGTTTTGACGAAGGTAGGATATTTTATGGGGTGGGATGTCTTACCTTCTGTAGCGTTATGGGCGTAATGTTATTTAATATTTTACGAGTCACTAGCAAAATTCTGCTCTTCGCTTTAATAATAAAACAAAAGTAATAAGATTAACAGCAGAAAATTAATTTTAGCTAGAAAAATATTATTAAAATGTTATTTTTCAAAATTAGAATCTTCTAATCGCAGATGTATTTCCACTTATAGGTCAAATAAAACACGACTTAATTAAAAATCAACTTATTCCAGAATACAAATTATTCTATTTTTACTGCCTCCCAACAAAAATATCTAAAAACAAAAAACCATATTGATACACTGCTGGAAAAAAAGTGACGAGCACACCTTGTATAATTTTAACGCTATCTTTACGCGTTCAAATTTTAGCGGTGCGTAAGGGTTTTCTCTAACGAGTTGATGTGACGAGTTTCGAACTACTATGTAGTCGTACTTTGTGTGTAATGGAAGACCCGTTCGCGTTACCTGAGCGGGTTTGAGCGTGGATTGGTTATGCGGTAAAGAGATTGAACAACTTCATAACGAGGTTTTTTAGTAATTAGGCCTATCAAAACAAAAAAAAAACAAAAATCAAACATTATGAAACATACATCGCAAATATCTATTACATACAGACTGTGTGAAGATTATATTTCCAGTATGAGCGCGGATTTTATTAGCGCTTTATTGCGTTTCTAAGGAAACCTTTCAAATAACTAAATAACTGTAAATTTAATTTTGTAATTGGGTTTCAAAAAGTGCAACGTAGTGTTAAACCAAAGCATTTTTGTGTTGCAACAATGACGTTAGAATTGCAGCGGTTTGAAGTGCATTCATAAGTTTTGAAACCAGTCCATGGGGAGCACGGCTTGAAACAGGCACAGGTTTATAGAGTAGAGGGGATAAATTATCAGGTGAGCCAGTGTTTTTAATCGTGGTGGGGGTGTTATTAATATATTAAAGAGGTTTAATTTATGGATATTTTCAAAGCATTGTCGTACACTCGACACGAGTTAAGGGGTCTACAGACGATACGATCGGTTGTACAATTCGTTGTACAATCGTAGTTGGTTCGATCGTCTAAACGATAATTGCAACGTGTGTAGCATTGTACTACAACCTGTTGTACGACGCGGTCGAGTTGGATGGTAGTACGGAGATACCTAATCTATTGTACTACCAGCATATCGACAAAAATTGCAATGTGTATTATTATAGACATGGTTACTACCGCTCATACGATTCACATGACAATTTCGTCTGTCATAGTGACAAATGCTCTGGATTTTATTAAACTTATTAATGCTTTCGCTTCTTTTCCTCAATATCATCCAACAACAACGCTATCCGAAGAATGGATGCTTTCTTTTTCTTTGATGTCATGATACTATAATGACACTACTACTGTAAACTAGAAATGAAGTTTAACGATCAGTTGTACTACCTGTCGAACTGTAAATTACTTACATGTTGAGGCAAAACAACGACCGACATGTCTGTACTATTTTATCTACAACTTGTAGTACTACAAGTCGTACAACCGATCGTATCGTCTGTAGACCCCTTTAGTCTTCGAACGGCCACAGTGTTCTATCTTTGTCAGTTCATCCCCTCCACATTTAGCGTGACCGTTTCTGCGATAATGGTAATGTTACATTACGAATAATACGCTATTACCCTTATCGAAGGAACGGTCACATTAAATGTGGAGGGGATAGACTAACAAAGACAGCACACTGTGGCCGTTCGAAGACTTAATTCGTGTAGAGTGTACGTCAATGTCTTAAAGTGATCAATTTATCCTTGAAAATACATTCTAAACAGCTTTTGAAATTACAATTCACATTTCATATATCCGATGATGGAAGGATTAGTAGATGTTGAAGCTTCATTACTATTAAACAATGGTAAGCCTTTATGAAGTTACCGAGTTACGTTTATGAAGGTACTTGGATATCCAGCTCTAGCTCTGAAGTCAGCTTTAATTTTTATTGCTTCGCTATTAGGTTAATTACTTATTTGTTTTGTTAAGTTTGACATCTGTTTGACTGTTGGAAATGTTAATTTTAGCCTTAAGCGGCCTAGAGACGAAACGATGGGTTGTACAACTTGTCGTACTATGTGTAAATTGAAAATAAAAACGTGAAGACAAGTCAGTCGCTATTTTTCGTCCGCCTAGACCGTCGAACCAATTACGATATTACAAAAGATTGTACAGCCGATCGTTTCGTCTGTACTCCGCTTTAAACCGTCGAACCAACAACAGATTGTACAACTGATCGTATAGTCTGTAGACTCCTTTACGATAAAATTGCGACGCCTGAATTGAATAAGGATTGAAATGATCTATTAACCTAATGCATTGCCAAAGAAAACCTAAGTTGTTTATTACTTGTTTTGAATATTCAAAGTTCAAAAATGACACATTTCTAATTCGGAGTTTCCTTCTACTCCACCGGAATTAGAAGAAGTAGCGAAAACTACGTCACTACAACTATTGCTGGGTAAATCGCGAAATATTTACGAAGCCACGTATTCAACATTTATGGAATGGAAGGTCAAAAAGGAATGCAGTTCTTTCTCACAGACGGTGTTAATTCAGAAGTAACGTATTAACAAAAGCCATCAACTATGTAGTCGAACTACCGAATGATCACAATCCAATAATAACTAATGCAATGCACATTTAATAGTATATTGTTTACCGAGTAAGAAAAGCCTAACATTCCTGGATGACTGTGAAAACACAGAGTCCAGATGTCCGGATGTACTTGAAGGTTTACCGGAAGTATGTTTCGTTAAGACCCAAAAATATGAACAGTGAATGATTTTTCTTTAAATATCAAAGCGGAAAGGGCTGTAGACAAGTGGTAGGAAAACATCAATTTAGAAAAATGCCTAAAATAGTTGCTACTTATTTGTACTTGTTACTGTATACTGGTCACTGCTTTCGTCGGTGTTCTACAACAATATTAGTTGACTCTGGTGCTGACCTAACTAGTTTAAAGAGGCATGGCGGATGGAAATCTTTTAACAATAAGGTTGAGGTGGCAAATAAAATTTTCACAGCACAAAATATTTAAAAAAATAACTCTACTACTTCGTGTGTTCTCCAAAATGTCTCATGAGAGACATTAGAATTATGAAATTCTAATAATGTCCCTCCAATTTTCAATAATTGTACTAACTGTCAAATAACTGTAAATATAACAAAATAATTTCAAAATGTAATCTGCAATGCATGAGGAAATATCATTTCCTTAGAGTAAGGAAGTGAATATTTCCTAACAGTTAGGAAATGTTGACTTTTTCTTTAAAAATTTTTGTCTAGAATGTCAAAATTTCCTAAAGATTTGCAGAAAAAAATGTTTTGACATTGAGGAAATGTAAAGAATGTACTGTCGACCATTTCATCGTTGGTAGGGGTTTTTGGGAGTTCACTGCGTGGTTCGTCACTTGTGCTTATGCGGCCACGTTTGAATTTGCTCACCCAGAAGCTGATGGTCGAAAATGATGGAGTAGATCCGCCATGAACAGCAAAATATTTTTGTCATAATACTTTATACACATGAATAAATTGATTTTATTTGATCTACGAGGGGAAATATATCTTGAATTAAAAGATAAGTATTTGCAGATCATAATATAGATATATTAATCAAAATTAAAATCTAACAAAAAATTGAAAACGTAGCATTCTATAAGAAAGCTAATTAATTATACACGAACTAAGTACAAAATCATTAAAAAACAGTCAACGGCTCAGCCTTAATGCTTCTACGTTTCTCCATAAGAAAGTTGTTACTCTCCCAATAAAACTTTGTCTTGTAAACTTTAGAACTAAAACTTTTGTTCAGTATCCCGAACCGTAAAGGATTAAAAACTAAATTCATTAAAGACTGTAGAAGAAGTTAAGACAGCGAATTAATAGTTGAGACTTCGTTAAGATTTTCCTCGCCGAAATAGACATAAAATCGGGAAACAAAGTAAGTCTGCTGTAAAGTCGACTATATTAAATATCTCTCTCTCTTCTTTAGAACTTTCCAATAATCCTGTAATTGATTAAATCTAAACCTCACGAGTAGATATTAAATCTGTTAGGATAATTTTGCGCTTGTTTGCGGAGTTAAAGTTAATAACTAACAGTAAGCTGCTGTATGCAGTAGAACAGCTCGTGCGATATTATGAATACATAGGTGCATTGGATATATTAAGTCTGCTAGATTCCAACTTTAGGCGGATAACACATTCCTGTTAGTCTACGCTTCGGTTTAACATAAACTGTAATACTATGCTAGTCCTCGAGGATATAATGTGCTTGACGATATTGTTTTATCCAAAGGGCATTATAACATTTTCCTAACTCTATAAACCGTAGTTCGTACAACTAAAGCCATGTGACAAGTCGAATAATCTTTCGCTGTAGGAAATGTAATTAAATTCAAATTAGTAAAATCATACTAGTTCTGAAATGTTGCCAACATTATGAAGTAATAATTTCATTGGCTTGGGTTACTATAAATTCTGACATCTGACAATCTTAGTTTTTTAAGGAAAAGATAGATAGATGATAGGCGATTCGTAATCCCTCTACTGTTTGGAAATCATTAGGAGTGTGTGGCAAACAACGAGTAACAATTTTTTCTTCGGATGATCATCATTAATTTACTGTTGCGGATCCATTATCAAGAATTGCTACAATCGCTTGATAGATGCATCTTGGAACTTTGTCGATCATACATCCCACTCTCTTAATGTTTCCAGTGGTAACTGAAAAACAAGGTCTACTAGTACGTTCCTCATCATCAAACGATATCCGTCTTCTTTCAAATTCGCTAAACACAGTTGCACGTGAAGGACTTTCATTACCAAATACGAGTTGCAATCGTTCAAGACTTTGTTGTCATCACTTAAACCGCCCTTTTTAGTTTATTCTTAATTAATTTGGACCTGTAGAATTTGTTTGATCACTTTTCGAAAATAACATCTGGTAAATGTCCACCTTCAGCAGCCACACACAAATCGGCCTTTTTTTTGACGTTTACCATTTTACGTTTGCGAGCGTTTCGGGTGTAGCTTGAGCGATTTCGTGGCGTATGTTGGCTTTAAGTTGTTCGAGGATTTCAGGTTTATTGGAATAAACCTTGCTTCTCAAGGCTACATGAAAAAGTTAAGAGTGGTCTAATCAGGTGACCGAGGCGGTCTGTCATAATCGCCATTTTTCGATATCAGACGTCTTGGAAAAATTGGCTTCAATAAATCGATGGTTTCACGAGCGGAATGGCACGTTGCGCCATCATGTTGGAACCAGTAATCCTCCATCTCATTTTCAGCCAATTTTTTTGCTAAAAAATCGCATATCATCGCTCAATATCGCACTCCATTCACCAATACTGTCGCACCAATCTCACCTTCAAAGAGGTACAGGCCTATGACTCTTTCCGAATTTACATCTCACCAAACAGTCACTTCTGGCCAATGCAAAGGATCTTCGTCAATTGAGCGTTTGTGGATCCCCAATAACGAATATTTTGAAAAATGAGCTTCGTCGATCTGGATCAAATGGCACCAAAAATTGGGTTTTCCGGCCAAGATGTTTTGCATGTTGGGAGCGCACTGGATGCGACGAGGCAACAATTGTCGAGCCGTTTGCATTTTGTTTGTATGGGAAAACATGCAAATCCACATGGAGGTTGGAGACAAGCCAAACTGATGAGCTCTACGAAGATACGATGTTCCGGGGCTGTCAGCAACATCGGCTCGTATGGCAACAATAACTTTGGTTCATGGTTACAATTGTACCAGAATGACGCTTCCATCGCGCCATCTTGTTTGTCAATCTGACATCTGGATGTCAAGTTATTCAGGTTTAACATCG
The DNA here is from genome assembly GCA_023690525.1 of Holotrichia oblita. Classification (NCBI taxonomy): domain Eukaryota; kingdom Metazoa; phylum Arthropoda; class Insecta; order Coleoptera; family Scarabaeidae; genus Holotrichia; species Holotrichia oblita. The sequence continues at coordinate 31,054,194 of CM043016.1, forward strand.
GCTGCCACTAAATGGAGCACCCTGTACTTAAGGATGGTTGCAGTGTTACTAGCTCTATCTTCTCTAGTTTCGTAGCATCTCAAAATATATAATGTGACCCGCGTATTCAAAAAAAGTTTACCATTTCTACCATTTTCTTTCATTCCATTTTCTTCTCTTTCCTCCCCTCTCTTCTCTTTTTGTCTTCTTCTGCTTCTTTTTTTTTTTGGCTCGTTCTTTTTCTCCTTATTTCCTATTCTTCCTTCTCAATCAGTTTGGTTTGCCAGGCACTGAATTCAAACCGAAACCAGAGAAAACTTTTCAGAAGAGGTTGTGAAAGATCTGAACCAACTTCTTCGGCAATTAGAAGTACGCAGACATAATTTTATTGTGCGATTTAATTGTTTGTTAAAATAGTAAATGTGGTGCCATTTTCTTCAAAGAAGTAGGGGCCGATTATTCTTACAGCTGAAATGGCGCACGATACTGTAACTTTAGGAGAATGTAAAGACCGTTCATGAAGTTCTCTAGGGTTTTCACGTGCCCAGAAACGACAGTTTGGTTATTAACTAAACGGTTTAAATAAAAATGAGCCTCGTTGCTCATAAATAATCGGTGTTCAATACCAGGAACATTATTTCGCAACCCCACGAAAGTTCGGCAAAATTCCATTTGCGTTTAATTCCTGAACAACTGCAATTTTATACGGATGAAATTTCATACCTCTTAGCATACGTCGGATACTCCGGTCCGAGGTATGGAGGACCAAAGCTTGTTTTCTGATTTATCATTTAGGGCTCGTAATAATCGGTTAGTTTTATGTTCCGAATTGAACCTGTGTTTCTCCATTTTTTAACCCATAAATTAATAATAACACGCGAAGAACTTTCTTTTACATTGAATTATGTCCTAAACCATGTTTACACGGCAGTACTTGAATTTAATATTAAAAATTGTTCCACACAAAAGACACCTTGAGGCACTATCCCCTGCATTGTTGACAACTGTCAACCTATGAAACAAATTTCCAAAGTTTACTCTTTTTATTGAGAAAGAAAACGTTTAAAGTGTAAAATCCTTTCTGCCGCACCCTGTATTACTTGTTTTTGTTCTCTATCCATTTTCGCTTTGATAGTGGTCAATACCCCAGAAACAAAAGCAGTAGTGCGATCGAATGAGGATTTAAACTCAATAAACCTTGACGTTGTGAAGGCTGTCGAAAATGTTCTTCATGGTGGTGTACGTGACTGAAAGGTTGGAAATGGATATATTGTCTTCAGAAAGTTATTGTTTACTCTAAAACTGGTTTGTTGTTTATGTTGCTTATCCTAGATATCTCCCTTTGCCCCATATGCGACTCATTACCCAGCAAAATCTTCCAAATGCTTCCTATAGAGCTGAATGTCTATTTGTATGTGATCTGTGGTAACTCTTTGCAGGTCTAGGGCCAGGGCCGCGAATATCTCATGACATTTTTATGAAATTTGATGTTTCTCAGTAAAATGCAGGGACAAATACCTCGATGTTACTCTCGACACCCATCTAACCTTTCGACAGCATTTTTTCCGATATTGCTGTCAAGTTCTTATGTGGGAGGTCTGTCTTTCATCCGCTTCTGTGTTGGAAAAGCTCTTCGGACTTTAAACTGAAGCTTTTTATTTAAGTATGTAACTATAGAAAGGGCCCATCGATCTAAGAATCCGTTAATCCAACATCTTGAGGAATTGGATCCTGAAAGGCCTTCACCACTAGTCAGAAGGCAGCGCATATTAAAAGAACCATAAATAGCTAGTCTTCATCTCTGCAAACAAATAAATCCTCTCATGTGGTAAGATCGAATTGTTCAGACGAGAGTTTAGTAGGCTTAAGAATGCTCAATCCAGCCTTAAACAAAAACGAGGAGCTCAGAGTAAAATGCAGAAGCTAGCCGATTGCCATGTTTGCATAGTTTGACACTAGACTAGTACTTTCGAATACACTCTGGCTTTTAGCTGTTCAACTATTCTTAATTTCGTCAAGACGTATTTCTAACTAGAACTTCGCTAGTAATAAATTTAAACTGCGCAGCCTCTGATGCGTGTACGTATTGTAACAGTAGATAAAATTTAATCCGACGCAAAATACAATTAAAAGATGGCGCTATTGTCGCTAAAGTAACTACATATCGGTAATTGCGGAAATTTCATTATTAGAGGGAAGAGGCGAACAGTGGAATTCCTTCCTATTGCATCATACGCGATTAACGTCGCGGTGAACATAGTAATTGGATACTGGGACGCGAAGGAGTCGATCTGCCTGTAGTTCGCGGAATAAAGGGGTGAGGGTGGTAGTAGGTGGTGGCGGTTGTCACTGCGTTGGTGGTAGCAGTAGCATTAACTCGAAACATCTACTCTACACATACTACACACTATAGGTAGTTAGAGTGCTCCGTAAATTGCAATTAAATTATCTTGTTATTCGATAATTCCATTTACGGCGTACTTTGTAAAGTGGTGGAATATCTGCAGGCTTCGCAACAAGCTTTCGCCAATTGGAAACGTAGCTAAAGTGTTTCAGTTTCCATATTAGGATATTAAGGTTTTGATGGGGATCTAAACGAGTTTCACCATGTTCCTTGTTCAAGTTGCGATGTTAAAACATGCTTTTGAAAATAGTTAAACGAACTAATGCAGATATTTTTAATGCACGTTAATTGGAGGTGAAACCATTATATTTTCTGTGGGTGATATGACAACAACAGATTTTTATCATATTAGTTAACGAACAAGCGACATGCCTGCATACTGCATACTGAATTACTTCAATCACATTATTGATACGTCCAGCTACTAACTGTCAGGCAGGCCTACCAGCTCAATGTGCCTATTGATGTTGCCGCTGTTACCGTTGGATAATTAGTCAATTTCCGTTACCGAGATAATTAATGGACGTGTGTCCAAACAATGGGACATTAATTAAGCCTGTTTAAGTTCGATGCAGCGCTAATAAAAGTTGCGGTTTTCACGCGAATTACAGATGCAACGAGGACGCGTTTAGGTTGACGTAATTGGAGCTTAACGTACGCGAATCGATAGGCGAGGCGCAAAAGGAAATAAATCAATCGTCATCTCAAGATTGGGTTATCTTGATTATCGCTTGTTCGATTTCAGGAATAACATTCTGCAATCTGCAGCCATGGTAATTGTGTATGTATGATAGATGCAGAATTATGGAATGTAATCATTTTGCTTTTGGTAATGTTCCGATAATGGGATCCTGATTAGTAATATTCTTTTGTAGAGTTTGTTGAATTAAAATTGTTTTTTAAACTGTCTTTCTGTACAAAAAAGCTTTACTTTTCCCTAATTTTGATGCTTTGACAAATGTAACCTTCATTGTCTTGCCTCACCTATGAGTATGAAATAAATAAGAAAGAACTGTCAAAACGAGCGATTTTATTTTGTAAAAATATCTAAGCGCAAAAATCACAAACGTAAACTTTTTTGCTTAGGCTTTAGATATCTGTATTGCTTATCTGCCAGAAAATAAGCAAAGAACCTACCTCTTAGTGAGGATATCTTATCCTCTCTTGAACGGAACCGTATTTCTTGCGGAGCATTGTTGGACTTGTCGAAGGTGTTTGACACTATAGATCAGAAGAGGTTTATCCATAAATTGGAACTTTATGGTGTAAGGGGCACTGCCTTCTCTTGGTTTAAATTTTGCTTAAGTAAACGCGGGCAGATGGTACGGATTTGTGAAGGGGATAGGGTATTCACCTACCTCTACGGCTATTGCATTGCGTAGGGGTGTACCTCAGAGTAGTAACCTTGCCTCTCTGTTGTTTGTTGTATATTTTAATGATATGTGTGCCAACTTCTCCTTCATATTTCATTGCAATCAGACCGGATTTGCTAACGGAGGCATGGTAGACGTTGATTCATAATATTCCTAATTCATGGGAACTCGTCCAATTGCTTTAAACCCAGTTACTGCATTTTTGTTGCTACTTTATTATACAGTGCTTTCGAATAGTAACGAATAAATTAATTATTTCTGAAATTGAGAGTTTTTCGAACAAATCCTCTGACACATCGATTTTTTTTTAAACAAAGGCACTTTTCGGTATACGACCCATATTTGTGACGTAATTGTAATTCGAGATATAACGTCATTGATAATTTTTTTAACATTATTTCTTTTATTTATTATTTATTTTTATAAAATTAATGATACTGATTAAAGTAAATGTTGAAATTGTTCACCTGGCTATTTGACAGTAACCAAGACGATTAATAAATTCTTGTTGAACATGGTCAATAACTTCAGGAGGTATACGATGTATCTTCTGACGAGTTCTTTCTTTTAATTCTTCTAAATTCGCCGGTCTTCTAATGTATACTTTGCTTTTTACGTTCCCCCACAAGAAGTAATCCAGGGGCTTTGATTATATATAACTAGATTGACCAAGTCCATTGCGTGTTACAATAACTTCAAAAGTTACCAAGAGATGTCGCATAAATAAACAAATTGCTCATTAATATATATTTCAGCTTAGCATACAACCGACATACCTCATGCGCTATCTATTAACAAGTGCCCATGACTAACAACAGTAATATCGCAGAAAATGATTTTCTCCCGTGCATGTTAAAAAATCACAATAGAAATACGAAAACTGACAAAATTACTACACTTATAAGTGATGTAAAATATGCTTGGATTAATATATTTTGTGTGGATTTCACAACTGCAAAGCATTTGTTTTTATATTAATGTAATTCAATTATTGATTGATTGCATATTTCTGGACATACGTAAAAAAATCACTACGATAGAAAGCATGAAAAGAGAAATTTACAACTATGTTGATTTTGATAATTGGTATAGTGAACTTTTAAATAGAGGTAGTGCAAACGGCCCTAAGACAATCATTTGTAGAAATATAAAAAACAATTTATAGTAGTAAGTATTTTATAAGTATACATCTGAGAATAGGAGAAATCGAAAAGTTTCTAGAATAAATATGAATATGTTGTCCTAAAAATATCATTGTGAGTTACATATTTAGCTTGACTAAAGCTATAAATCCAGAGACTACAGTGTCACAACAACAATAACAACAAATAAGAATTCAAAAGCATGTATTCAAACCAATATAAGTAACTAAGATGTTAAAACTTGAACATGACAAAATTTTTCACACATGCATTGCATTTTTGAGTTTATTTCCTGTTACATCGCGTGGATACCCAGAAACAACTTTACACTGTTTAAATTTCAAGCATGTAAAGCAATAATTTAATGGTAGCAGTCGATGAAAACTGCAATCTCCACTAATGAAAGACACAATGTCAGGAATCTTGAGAGCTCTATGTGCAATGCTTTGCCATAACTTCTTCTTACAGTGGCTTACAGCTTATTTGATGCAGTGCCTATTTTAAAATATGACTCCCAATAATTTAAAAAATAAAAAGAATATTAGCACAAAATTGCAACAACATTTATCAATAATATCTCTAGTTTGACTAAGAAACTTCTTTTATTTTACACAAGTGCTGTTTAACAATATAAAAATTAGAAATAAAAAATACTGCTAAATATTATGGCACAGCTTATTTGATGCAGTTCCATTCAGACTTGCCATGCTTCACTGTGGCTTTGAGGTTCTCCTTCTTTCATTCGGTGTTGGGTTTCTGCCACATGTAGGACATGCCATCGGACCCAAAAATGTTGAATTTGGACTCCTCTGCGAAAATTACAGTGTTCCAAAAGTCAGCGTCCTTGCTAACATGCTCGTTAGCAAAGGTAAGACGGCTTTGTTTACGAGCTACTCGGCCATTAAAGTCATGGTCGCGAAGCACACGATGAATGGTTTCAGCATTGCATGACTTTCCTAATTCATGTTGAACTTCAATAGCTAGTTTTGGAACCGATAACTTCGGGATTGCTTTGATTTTCCGAACAATGTATCGCTCGTCAGATGCATTGAACATTTTATGTGGTGCACTTCTTCGCTTATCTTTCACCCGATTATCATCTACAAAACGTTCAATAATATGCTGCACTGCAGACGCACTCAGATTGACTATCTGAGCAAATTTTCAGGACGATTGCCCCAATTTATAATGATATAAGAGCCGTTTACGCTGGTTTTACAGTTGTACGGCGATCCATCTTTTTAAATTTAAGTCGTGTATTAGCTAAAGTTTAATTACTTGTTATTTCTATTAATTATAATTGCAACCTCCCATTGTGCTAAACGTGGCAGTGTATATTTGTAAATGCGTTTACAAACCTGCATCAAAATTTTATCGATACTCTTTTTATTTTTTTTAATTATTGGGACTTGTATGTATTTTAAAATAAGCACTGCATCAAATAAGCTGTGAGCCACTGCATGTTTAATGCGATCAAAGCAGTCTTGCAAATTTTTAATCAAAATAGAAATAGCATTATTAAATAAATCTGTAGGTGCGAATAATGTATATATATTCATAAAATGGAATATATAATTTATGTATACATAGAATTAGCAATTCTTCGGTATTTTTTAGAGTGGACGATCTATCCACAGAGGCGGGCATGTAGTTCTTTTGAGGGTCCACTGTGCCAAATATTCAGCAAAGTATCGAACACTGCAATCCTCTAAAGTAATTATTTCTGTATATTTATACTAACATTAATTTATTTTTCTAACTAATATATTTACTGTGCATTTTTTAATTTTTTTTAATTTTAACTCATACATGTATGTTATGTAACCTACAAATGATATCCCAAAGCAATTTTTCAAATAAAATATCACGAAATAGAAAATCGATATATTTTTACTTTGCTTGCAATGTTTATGAGCAGGTGTTCGCCTAAAAAGCGACAAATAAAACACAGATACATATATCTATATCACTCTATATTATCACTCTGAACTTACTACGTTTTTCTCATTTTCTCATAATTCTATCAATCGCAATAACGCCACCTATTAAGTAAAAGTATAAATACATCAAGCTATTCAGTGAGATATCGGTTTGCCGCCTAACTAGGCGAAGATGTTTTGGTGTAAAGTACAAGTGGCGGGCTCCTGGTGGCCGCATCAAAAGCTCGACTTTAAAGCGCAACTTTTTTCTTATGGGAATGGTGAATCTAGTTATATATAATCAAAGTCCAGGGGTGTCAAATCTGGTGATCTGGCTGGCCAGTCAATCGGCCCCCTTCTTCCTATCCAACGATTTGGGAACACTTCATCTAAATAAGCACGGACAGGTGCTGCATAGTGGGGAGGTGCACCATAATGTTGAAAGAAAATGTCATTCCTCAGAAGATCACGTTCCTCATTTGGATAAAAATTTATTAGTTTGAGAATAAGGTCGGCTCGAATTAACTCCAAATATCTTCCACCAGTTAGCTTCACGTCAAAAAATAAGGAACCAGAATTCTTCCTTCGAGCCGCACCACACATTCACTTTCTGAAAATGTTGAGTGCGATACTTCATCATCCATCGGGGATTCTCGGTAGCCTAATAACGACAGTTTTGCTTATTGACATGACCGTTCAAAGCAAACGCAGCCTCGTCAGAAAAGTTTACGTTTCTTACTAAATTATTATCATTGGTGCATAGCTCTTGTATTTGCTCGCAGAATTGAATTTGCCGATCAAAGTCGTCTTCATAAACAAGACATATCTTATAAGGATGATACTTTGCTTTTTCACAATTTTGTGAACTATTGACGCTACCATATTGAAATCAGAAGCCACTTAGTTAAGTGTTGAGTGATGATTTTCTTGTATTGCCAACAAAACGTTGCTTACCATGCTTTGGCTAATGAGACGCTGACCAGGATGAGTTTCATTAAACAATTCAACCACTTCTTGTTGGGTGCGCAACCTGTCTCCAAATACGATCATGCAAAGAATTTCCATTCGTTCTCGTTCAGTTAATTTCACCATTTTAAATAAAATGATAAAGTCACTACTCAATACACAGTTCACACCTACTGTTTTTGCCAAACGAAAGATAAGAAATCGATAAGAAATACAAAAAAAAAATCAAAAAAGTACGATTTCAAGTTTTTATCTGACAGTAATAAAAAGCATTCTCGGTCGCTAAGACAACTGTCAGACAAGCATAATTTCTGACGATGTCTACGTAGAACGACACACTCTTTCAATTGGCATGGTCGAAATTGGGTGTTGCCATTATCAAAATTATGAATGACGTCATATCTCGAATGACGATTACGTTACAAATATGGGTCGTATGTCGAAAAGTGCCTCTGCTTAAGGCAAAATCGACGTTTCAGAGGATTTCTTCGGAAAACTCTCTATTGTAGAAATAATGAATTTATTCGTTACTATTCGAATGCACTGTATATTCTAATCACTATTGCAACAGTATGTAATGTGATGATCATGTTCGTGATATATCTAAGTATTCGGAGTTCATTCAACCAAATTCATTGCAGAGATCAGAACAACGCGTGGGAAAACGAAATATTTAGCCTGTTCGAAACTATCAACCGAGTTGCCAAAGTGGTCTCTGTTCTCCTTCTCTTAAAAATAGTTGCTTTCTGCCTTTATCTTGTCAAGCAACTTTTCCTGTTTGAAGATAATCGATAAAGATAACTCTATCACAATGCCAAAAAACCTGTCGCTATCGTTTTTCCAGCCGAAAAAACAGTTTTTGGTGAGTACCTGTCAATCTGCAACCGCATTACCCATTTTTTATTGACAAATGCTACCATCTACACATTGCATTTCTGCTCTTGGCAACAAGATTCGAAACAGTTTTTTTAATCTGATTTAATGCAAAAGTGTTACAAGTCACATATTTCCAATTTCTTGAAATTTCAGGATAATGGTTTAAAGGAGACCACTCTCTTCTTCTTCAAACTGTGATTTCACGTATTTTGAATGCATTTTAAACTCCAACTGACAACAGTTTTGTGGTTTGTTATTGCTTTAAACTAAGCCCTTCCTATTTTTTATGGTAAATTGAGTCTACTCTTCGAGCCTTTCGAATTAACTAAAATTGACATCACTTTTGCGGCATTACGCTAGCCTTAGTGCTCCCTACCAAATTTAGTATGACAGCGTGACAGTATGATGCCTATTTTTTCACTTTAAGAGTCCTATTTCGCTTTATAAAAATTTAATTCAACTTTCTGAGCGGTGGCAATGGTAACTAGAATTAGGACTGAGAAGTAATGTCGCTTCTGCGCATGTCAATGCTCGTTTACCATTTATGAGCTCACTGTGCAATTACAAAGTTAAAATCATTTTTTTTTTTGCAAATCTTGGATGAACTGACCAAATAAATGCCAGAGAAGGTAATTATCGAGCACTATATGCTTTTTGAGTTTTACATAAGTAGATGTTAATCCGAATGTATTAGACATTTAAATTTGTAAATGCCATAGCTGGTTTTTAAGTGCAGGTCATATAATTTTAATCTTTCCGACTGGGATTGATCAAGAACACGGACAACTTTAGCCAATGATGTGTTAAAGGCTGAAGTGATAGCATATTTATGTCAGACAATCGAGGAATTGTCCGCATAATCTGTTTGAAATGGCCAAATCGAACTGATCTAGCACATGCTACTTAAGGGGTCTACAGACGATACAACGGATTGTACAACCGATTGTATTGTCTGTAGACCCGTTTATTGCTTCAACAACATGATCAAAATATTTTCAATAATAGGGCAATAACGAGTGGCGATGAAGAGTGTGGAAAGAGGACAGTATCTAACAGTAGTCTGTTGAATAAATTTCGTTGCTAATTTAGTAATACCTGCCTAATTCTCTCCCTTAATAATATAAATGTTGAACTATTGGATGGTGTCTCATCTGCTGCTACAGGATTAACTCTAGAGAAAGACTGGATCAACGCAATGTTTTCTTCAAATGGTATAACAGTTCAGTCGCTAGTTATAAACTTTTACTCACCTCTGCCTTCATTCTATACAATCAAGAGTTAAGTACCTGGTTAATATACAGCCCAGATTGCACTAGAACTTATTTCCAAGTTTAAGAACTTGAAATTACAGCTGACAGCAGTCTAAACTTCCTAAGTGGATTTGTTTCGGCAGGTGTTTCTCTTATAAATCCAAACTTGTGTTTGAACTGAATGTTTCACTGGGAGAAGCTACTATGTACGCCTCACACACCAGAAATAAGCTCAGAAATGGAGACCATTGTGATAGAGACTCATGATGAATATACTGCTTTCTCTCCAAATTACTATTTCTACCTTATTAACAGTTGAACAATTAAATTAAATTCAAATTTCAAATAGTTATTTACGAACCAAGTGCGTGAAATCATATTTCGCGAATGAGTGACCAGTTTAAAGCGCGAGCCGGAGGCGAGCGCTTTATGGACACGAATTCGCTAACGCTTAACTTTTTGATGTGTTTTGAAATATTTGAGTACGTTTTCTATCGGATTTCTGGCAAGAGGAGAAATAAAAGACTAATAAAGAAAATAGAGGCTGTGTTTTTCCTCTTGACTCGAGCTTTATTGTTAGCGATACCTATTTTTTAGAATGAGCTGATGGTTTTTTCTAAATTGTTTGCACCTTATCAAATTTTGCGATTTTTATCTAGACGTTATCTATGGTTGATTGAAGAAAAAGCATTCAAATTAATAGAAACTGACATAAGGAAAGTTACATTATTTTAACCCAAAGAATGAATGGTTACCGGATTGATATACTTTTTTTAACACTCTGTATATCGAACACTAAACACTTTAACCCACTAAACACCAAAAGTTTTATTATCGCCTTGATAATGACAGCATTACTGTTGAAACGCGTCGGTGTTTTAGTTAAAACTTGTTTGGTGTTTAGTGAGTTAAAGTGTTTAGTGTTCTACTTCTGCACCAAGAGATCCAGTGAAGAACTCTGTATATCATTGTTTGTAGTCCGTGCTTGAGGTTGTGTCGATGTTTGAGCACGCGATTTTGACGTAAATCTCATTGCAAATCTGTCAAAATCAATTGCTCAATGTGAGGATAAAAGTGTTACTCAAGTAATTGACAGCTATTGCTAACTGGCAGCCAAATTTACCAACTACAATGCTTGATCTTGCAGATAATTTCTATTTAACACTCAATAAACGTTTTATTGTAATTATTTTACGAATAAAATTTTATCTGCAAGTTAATTTATTTACACACATTGTTGTTGCTCCCAATACTTAGTTGTCTTACTGAGGCTCATATTTATAGTCCGTGCTTGAGGTTGTGTCGATGCTTGAGCACGCGATTTTGACATAAATATCACTACAATTGAAATCCAGAGCTGAGTAGGATGATTCCATTTCAAATGAATAAAATACAATGTGGACAAAGTATGCAAAGCAAATTCAGTCTGTCAATGCGCAATTAAGATTTCTCGTCAAATAATTTGCCATGATCTCATACAAATAGAAATTCACGCATTTTGTGAAGCTAGCGAAGTTGCATACGTATGTTGCGTTTATTTAAAATCTCAGAATGCTACCGCCACTGCATTAAAACTGCTATGTGCTAAATCTAAGGTATCGCCATTAAAAGAAAAATGACGTTCACACGGTTAGAGTTATGTGAAGCATTACTCCTTGTCAAGCTACTGAAACGGGTTCAGCTTGAATTAAAGTTGACAATTACACAGTATTTTTTGTATACTGATTCAAAAATCGTACTGGCATGGATTAATACTCAACCTTGTTACTTGAATACGTTTGTTGCAGAAATTACAGAGTTAACCAACACTGCTAATTGGTACCATGTTCCATCAAGTCACAATCCTGCCAACATCATTTCTCGAGGAATTGATCCGATCGAACTTAATAAAAAATCACTATGGTGGCAAGGTCCTAATTTTTTTTATGAAGATGCGAGTCGTTGGCCTACGAGTAATAAATCAATCTAAACGTCGAATCTATTCCGGACATGAAACTATCTTCTATTATGTTGACAACTATTAAAAATTCTGTCTTTTCCATTAGTACCAAAGTATGCATGAGACTATTTTTTTGTTGTGTGTAATCGAAAACTGCTGTCCAATTAAAAAAATGCTGGGAAAATATGAAGAATAGAAGCAAGGAATTAACCGAAAAAACGAAGAAACGTATGGCAACAGGAGATAACTCATCTTCATCACCGAAAAATTATTATGACATGGATAATGTGTTAAATGAATTACAAATGAATAAGAAGAAATATAAATATGAAAATAAGTTCATAAAAAATCAATTTATTTTGATTTTAAAATTAAAAACTATTAATATAATGATGCATAACGGCAATTTCACCCCTAACTATTGACATGTTTGAAATATTAAAATGTCGTTGAATAAATGCTGCTGGTATGGTATTTCTCCCCTCTTGTACATCGTCTATTGGTAGGACATCCACTACTCTATCGAGAAATAGGTCTTCTAAATTTACCATATTTTTCAAAAGGATTCTCTCACAATATTCCTGTAATAAATTGTTACCTCAAAATCGTAAGCATTTTAAAGTGTGTATTTTTTACCTAGGTATGCGAATATAATAATAACGTTTAATGTCCAACGGAAAACCTATTATAGGACACATAAAAGAATGCATGCATTTAATACATAAAAATATAAAAGAAAAATGAAATAAATACAAAACATACATCTAACATAATTGGTTTATTGAATTATAGAAGATATCTTCATAGCGCGAATCAGCAGCACGACTCATTGTAGTTAGGGGCGAACTCTGCAGCATGTTGGTTCTAGGAAAGGGCAAGGCAAAAGTAGGAGAGAAGCGGAAAGATGCACGAGGAACAAAAAAATTAATGCAGGAGAGTAAATGAGGGGAGTCGATGGTACCATGCACAAGCTTCCACATAAATCTTGCTCCATGAATCTCACGACGGAGTTCCAGCGATTGCACACCGTGTCTGTCCAGCAGTTCACCATAATTTATATTGCGATCCGGATAATTGCCATCAATTTTATAGGATAGGTAGTTTAGAATTCGACGTTGTACCGTTTCAGTGGTTAATTGAAGTTAAATATAGCGAGTGGACCAAACAATTGATGCATATTCGAGCTTACTAACAACAAAGCTAAAAAACAATATTTTGAAAAGAGACGGATTATTAAATAATTTACACGTCCTTAAGACAAAACCCAAAGTTTTAGAGGCGGAAATGCAGAGATCAGCTACATTAGATGCAAAACTTAAACGAGAATCGAATAAGATACCGAGGTCTTTCACTTTATCACGCTTTCTAAGTAAGCAGTCATGTATGGAATAGTTGGAATCAATATAGTTAATTTTCTTTGTATATGAAACAACACAGCATTTGTTGATATTCAGTTTTAGTTTAAAGTCATCACACCATTGGGCAATTATATTTAAGTTGTTCTGTAGAAGCTGTACATCATTCCAAGATTCAATGGGTAGATAGATTTTAATATCTGCGTATGCGAGGATATGGCAAGACAAACAAGTGAATAAATCATTGATGAAGAGAACAAATAGAAGTGGTCCCAAGTGTGAACCTTGGGGAACACCTGATGACGGAATAAACTCAGACGACTTGTATGCGTTGTAAAAAACATAATGTATTCTGTTCGTCAAATAGGACTTCAGAAGTAGTAGCAACGATGAGCTCAATCAAACTACTTGGCTCTGTCCATCAATTCGCTCGCTGATAAACTGAGTTATAGATATCAAGTTTGTGACAGTTGATCTCCCTCGTACAAAACCATGCTGGTAAGGTGCAATGTAAGATTTGGTGTTGTTATACAAGCAGCAGTAGATTACACTTTCAAATACCTTAGCAAAATTGGAAAGAATTGAAATAGGCCTGTAATTAGGTATCAACTTGAGTTTTGTCATGTTTTTTGAAAACAGGACTAATTCTAGCACGCTTCCAAAGTGTAGGAAAAGTATAAGTTTTAATAGCCAAATTCATAATTAACATTAAGGGCTTAGACAATGCAAACCGTGCGTCATGTAAGAGAAAGCTAGGGATTCCATCATCACCAGCAATTTTTGTCTGCCGAAACTTAGCTAAAATGTTGACTACCTCATCTTCTGATGCAGGAAGTAGTGTAAAAGGAATATCATTGGATGGTTCGTGAGTTTGAGAAGAATCAGTACTAGTTATGTAAACTGAAGAAAATTTATCGGCAAATGCATCTACTATATTTTGAGGGTAATCAAGACAGATATCGATGTGAAATAAAGTATTTGGAATGCGAGTTCACTTTTATATAAAGTGCGAAGTCTCCTAAACTCATTATAGTAAAACAGACTTCCATTTGCGGTGATAATACTCCTTCAATTTTAGGTTAGAAATAATCCTTCTTGAGAACCAGTAGGGATATTTTGATTTGGAAGGAACAGAAAAATGTTTGGGTACGGATTGATTGAAAATAGTAACATTAATTTAAAATAGTAACAATAATTTGTTCCAAAAATGTCCATTAAGCATTGAGTAAATCCTGGTAGAGCTGAGTAAAATTAGCTTTGCTAAAGTTGTATCTGAAGTTGTTGTTGGAAGGAAAAGCACAATAACCTTGAGAAGACACAGGAAACAACGAGGAAATACAAAGGGGAGGGGAGGATGATATGGATAAACTGGAACAAGAGGAAGATTATCCGAAGATATAGTAATACCTACTAAAGTTAAGGTTAGACGTAACGAGATCCAGTAGTCGACCATCACAGTTGGTAATATTATTGAATTGCTTAAGGTTAAGTAAGTTACACAAAGAGCTGAAAGCATAACTCTTAGAACAGGATAACGGATCTGTAACAAATTGCGATAGATTAAAATCACCAATAAAAATAATGGGCTTGTCAAGTAATACAGCTTCAAGAGCTTCACAAAATAGTTCCAAATGCTGCTGCGGAATATTAGGAGGAATATAAACAGCCACAAGGTAAAAGGAAGTAAAATTGTATTTACAATTGCAAATTACTAAATCAAACCAATGGAACTAAAGAAGAAATGAAAGAACAATCAACCACCTGGTAGGAGATCTTCAAAGACAAAGCTAGAAAAGCACCACCACCCTTAGAACGATGAACAATAGAGAATTTTCTGTCACATCTAACAATATTATAATGTGAAGACACAAGTTCTGAATTAGAAAATGAGTCCTCAAGCCAACTTTCTGTGATAACAATAATATCGCATGAAGATTCACACATATTGTAAAAGAATGAGTGAGTCTTCGTCCTTAAACCACGAACATTCTGGTAATAGATTTCAAGGGCAAAGGAAGAACCGTTGGAACTATTTAGTTTAAAGAATTAATTATAGTAGGAATTCCTCTTTTATACGTAATTTTTAGAATAGATTCACCCTTATTACTTATACGGTCGTTCATTTCAGCTTTCACTTCCTTATGGAGCTGCAGCTGCATTGGGGTACGATCCCTATAAATTCACAGACCAGAAAACTTAGCAATTGATTTAAACTTAGAAACATTCCGTATGATACCAGCAATAGTGGACTCAGAAGAAAACGATACTTTAATTGGACGACAACGATTTACTAGCGAGGCATCAAATTTACCAAGTCTGGAAACTTTTAGGTCTTTTTCCTGAATTTGGACAGCATTACAGATTTCCATAACTGTCCCAACATCAACCGCAATCTGCTCATTGTTTGTCTTGCAAGCTACCTCTGCAGAACCAAAAATGACAATGTTAATCTTCTTCAATGTTTATCTTCTACGTTCTCTACAAATTCAAAAAAACTATCCATCTTGCAAATAAAATTGATGAGAATAGAAAAAAACAAGAAAACACAATATAAAAATTAACTGAGTAGCGAATGAGGGAGCTATTGACATGACTTACTTCACTCACTTTTGACACAATTGTAAGTGGCATTTGACGGATAGATGAGTTATTCGTCTATGAATTCCGATAAGTAAGTAAATGGCGAGTAAGTATGAGTTTAGGATGAGGGAGCCTCAAGTGACATTTATTAATTCAACCTAAGTCTTCATCTACATCATTAGAATCAGAAAAGGCTATTTTTGTTGTTTAACTTTGAAGAAAGATAAAACATATTTACAGCAGTTGCTGCATGCATTAGAATATTTTTGACAGCTGTCAGACTATAAAAATAGTTATATACTTCCAAATTTATTAGTTCACAACTAAATTTACAACAAACAAAAGGTATCTACTCTCTATTTAACTTAATTAACTTAAAATACAACTTATTTTTTATTAATAACTACATATAACACTATAAGTTTGACGGGTTGTAAACGTGCCTCCTATCAATCAATGTAAGAGTTATTCATTCTTAGAGTTCTCTTTATACAATACTGTGGCAAAATTCTGTGCTTCTAGTAGCCGTTCTCGTAATACCCATGGTGCATATAGGTGTCTGTACGTAAGATACACACCACAGGTAACGCTTATTGCAGCTACAATTAGTAGCGTCGGATTGCCTCGTTGACGTCTCGCCCATTCGCTATACTGTGACATTTTTAACAGATTCACAGATTGTAATAGTTACACTAGCGGTGATATTTTCACAGACTGACACTTCTTGTTTTTTAATAACTGTCAACCTTCAAATTATGACCAGCATGAACTTAGCTAAATGTCAATGTGACAAGTGTTACAAGATGGTTACAAGCTTCTAGTCATTACAACACTGAAAGTTATGTCAGTATATAAGAAAATAGTTTTATCGCTTTAATACAACGTTATAACTCGTATACGCTAATTAGATTACTACCTTATCGGCCATAAACGAAACACGGCTTTTGTTAAACGAAACCGGATATCCCCGAGCATAAGCTCTTGTTTCTAAACGCGAGCTTTTATCATCACGAAACACGAAAAAAAGAGATTCAACTTTTTCGTCCTGTTCCTCGTTAATTGACGAAGTTTTTAAGTGAAACTTCTCCTACGGAATGAGCGAGAGATTTTGACAAGTTCGCCGTAGAACAATGGTTTTTGTTCTCGCGTGCTACACCGCTACCGTCCTCGTTTTCCTCCGTCCATTTCCCTTCAGTTAAACACCCGATCCATTTTACCTTCTTGTCTCGGGATGGAAGAATCTTTATGAATAAATTCATTCCCTATAATTTATGGTCGTACCAATCCTAGTAAGTATAGGTATTTTGCGGTAGGTATAATTTATTATCTTCGTGACAATATTCCCTAATGCTGCCAGTTAGAGATGTAGAGGCATTAGGTAAATAAATATTTGATGTAATATTGATAGGAGGTGGGATTTTGATGAAATATGATCGTCTATTTAAGAAAAAGTCTATCTCGTTTATAAACATAAATTGTTTATTGATTTGTTAGTGGAAACGCAATTTAAATTAATATTGTTAGTCGCTTATATATAAAAATTTTATATGAAAAAAATTTTATATTGCGTATGTTCAGCTGTATCAGCCTCCTCACAGTATACAGGGTGAGTCGTGAGGAATCGACCAAATAAGGTCCGTTATTGTGAGAGATTACGTTTGTTAAATTTAGGGATATTTATAAAGTTTGGTAGTGCTGTTGACACCACCGTTTTCACTCTCAGACGAAAGTTGCAATGGCACAATGCCGTGAGGTGTGACTGCCTTCCTGAGTTTTGTGCTTTGCTCTGATTCTTACCAGGTAAGCTAAGAATAAAATCGCATGTCAGGCTTGGCTACATTAAAGACGCTATATCTCCTAAAGCTGATCGCTGCACGTCAGGCACTGGGACTTGCCAAAAAAAATACACTCACATTTAATACAAATCTCTGTGAGGATGGTTGATAATTTTTGCCATATTAGTATCATTTTTTCCAGAAAATTCAAGGGACCAGTGCCTGACATGCTGTTTAAGCTTACGCAGTTGTGTTTATGCATTTTAATGTTCCATCAGCTGCTGAGACATCAGCTTTGAGTGCACATAGCATAGAGTATATTTAAGAGGAATATTGTCTGTCATCACTTCATATCGCAAAGGCTGGCTTTCCTGCAACAAAGAATCAATTATTAGATAGTGTTCAATTACTGCTCAAACAAACAAAAAAAACGAATCCTTTCGTAAATAGTAGACCCAGCAGGCATTGGTTTGAGAACTTCCATAAAAAACATTCTGAGCTAGCTATGAGGATACCAACAAATATTTATGGTTCAAGGGGTGCCCCAACTGAAAGTCAAATAAAAAACTGGTTTAAAGAAGTTGAATTTTTGAAATTGGACGGAAACTTTGATGTCACTAAAAATGGGAATCGAATTTTTAATATGGACGAGACTGCATTCTTTTTGTGCCCCAAGGGTGACAAAGTGATTGTGCAAAAAGAACAGAAGTGCATTTACGGTTTTAATCAAAACGACGAAAAAGAATGCCTAACGATTCTTCTTGGTGGCAACGATGTAGGTTTACAAACACCACCAATGGTCATTTTTTCTTATGAAAGAATTCCTGCAGCGGTTTCCTTGTTACTGCCATCAAATTGGAGTGTAGGGAAAAAGTGAAAATGGTTGGATAGTGGGTGCCAACTTTTATGAATATATGGTGAACATTTTTTATCCATGGGTAGTCAATTAAAATATCCAATTTCCTATTATTGTCTTTAGTGACGGGCTTAAATCCCATCTTACCACTTCTGTAATGACCATGGGATCATTTTAATACCTCTTTTTCCAAATGCAACTCACATTCTCCAACCAATGGATGTACCAGTATTTAGACCTCTGAAGTCTTCTTGGAAGATATCTGTATTCGAATTTAGAGTTGAAAATAACCGCAGGAAACTGAAGAGAGAAAATTTTGCTCCTCTTGTTCAAAAAACTGTAGACCAAACTTTAACAACTACCATGTTTGTTGATGATTTCAGAAAATGTGGTATCAATCCCTTTGCTGCAGAAGCTGTTGATTACTCACGACTCTTAAGAAATGTTGAACCAGAAGAAAAGTTTCAAAATACGGAGATAGTAAAACATATAAATTTCATAGATAAAAAACTTGGGGATAAATTACAATTGTTTCAAAACTGTCAAAGTGGAATGTGAAACAGGAACATCGAGGCTAAAGCGTTATATGAGTTTCGGAAAAGCTTACGTGATGATAGCAACTCTGGAAATTCTAGTACGGAAATTGAAACAAATCGAAATGGCAGTAATGACACAATTGAAAATGAAGACTGGATGGAGTTGGACAATTTATTAATTGACAACAGTATTATACAATGTCAGATTGATGGAGAAGGTCATTTGTTTGTGGACAATAATTTGCCAATGACTTTTGAAATTGAGACTGAAAATAAAGACTGTGATCAAAATGCAAATCATGAAATATCTCGCGAAATACCTGGTACAAGTAGTAGCGATACCAAGGCGGATGTTCAAACTGAAGATATTAGTCACAATGACCAAGTATTATGTCGAGAACAATGTTCTACAAATCATGACATAAATTGTCTTGAGCATGATTTGCAAAATAAAGACTGTGCTACCAGCAGTGAGAGTGAAAATAAACCTGCAGAGAAAGAAACATTGTTGCTAGTTCGCAACAATGGAAAGACTATTATGCGAAAAAAGAACATGAGAAAAAGCAATTTGAAAGAGAAAGAGAGAAGAAAAAACACTCCTTAAAAGTGTTAAAGGAAAGAAAGGAAGTATTATACATCGCAAGGACGTTAGCAGTGATTCAGATTCAGATCACTTTTTTACGAATGATAATTTGCAAGACAAAAGTAACTTAGACGACTTAAAGATTTATGACTATCTAACTGACTAATAGTAAAATATGACGACAAGTATTACCCTGGTATTCTAGAAAAAACGATGAAGATGAAATATTTGTAAGTGCAATGTCTTCAAGTAAAAAGCTTTGAAAATGGCCAAATCCTCCGAACAAGTTATGGTATAAAATTAAAGATAATGTAATGGCAATCAGAAATAATCCAAAGACTCTGGGTACTCGGAGACTGTATATGGTACCTGAAATAAATAAATACCTAGGTATTACAAATAATATAATTTAATAAATTTATATAAAAATATACATACCTGCACTTTTGTATTTTATATATGTAAACTGTACCTACTTCGAGGTTTTTACTTCGGAACATCCAACCGGTAATATAAACTGGTACCGTAGGTGGTCAGGAGGACTTGACCAAGGGTAGGTCTATCGTTAGTTGATATGCTAATCGCAGACTAGAGCGTTTCCAGATGAGTAGACCCTGCAGTCTAATGCACAACTGGTAGCTGTATCTTTCGATGTGGCGCACTGATTGAGCGCATCTCGGTCCTTTGTTCGATAGGGAGCCGTGATGATGGAGGTTTAATGATCAATTTTGCACGAATGTAGCCAAAATTACAATTAGAAAAGTTCTGCCTGGACGTTAGTAAACCGAACAGAATGTCGTACGTATCTCTATTACATCTATTGGTGTTGTCTCCGGTATCACTTGCATACCTGCCAAGGACACCGTTCTGTAGGCTGAGGTCACTCGGAAGAGTACGTTCCTCTAGGTTCTTTCAATGGTTCTTCGGTATTCTTGGCTACTTATTGCATAATGCCATATGTGGGCAGCATACAAGATAGTATTATGTTTGGCTCCACTCAATGGCGCCTCCTACCCTTTTACATTTGGTATTATTTTGTTGATATTGTCACATCTCTACAAAGTCAGCAGATTGTTACTTCTTCCCGGCGCCGCCACCGCCTTCATAGCGAGCACTCCTTTTGCAGGTACCAATTGGGTTACAATTATATAGACACATCGAAAAAAATCATTATTATTAGAGTAGGCTATGTGAATGGATTGTTACTTTAGCCACTTTCACATAATGACATTTATTCCTTGACATTTAATTTGAGGTTATAATCTTTGGTTACAATAAAATGTCAAATAATAAATGTCATGTGGTAGTGGCTAAAGCAACGATCAAATACATTTGCATAGCCTACACCAATTATGTTTTTTTTCGATGGCTTGTAGCGTCTTCCTCTCCCAAAGGTAGAGCAATCAAAGGAAACACAACACAATTCTGTAATACCAATCTTTATTACCTACAACTCGAGGCTTAACTGCCTCGTGTTCACACCGATTCGAAATTGGCTGAGGTGGAAGGCCGCAGGCACCTAGGCGTTAGCCCATATCCTGCAAATTTCGGGTACCCCACTGCTCATAACAAGTTATGAGCCTTGAAACTGTCACCCACAATCTCACCGCCCGCACGAGTCCTACTCCTACCGGGGGGCACCGGAAAACCAGTGGACCCCGCTCCCCCGTCCTCCCCGCTTTAGACAAGCTTCCTTGTCAACGCTTGACGGGTTACCGCTGGAGATGCTAGGCCTAGGCCTCCTTGCGGATGGCAACTATTGACCAAGCTTGGAAAACGAAATCTGGCCGTGAGGTACAACCAGCCCGCCCGTGAATTAAGCCTGGACAACGGGGACGGCCGGGCAGAAGTCCTATCCCAAAATGTCAGGCGCGCTTAACTCTTTCTCCCCTCTGACGATCGAGGTGACGCGGCAGGTACAGTGAAACCGTAGGGTTCCAGAATCACTGAGTTGTTTTAGGATGACACCAAAGGTTTCCCCAACCAGACAACCAGCGGCCGAACTACTCCTTGGCGGACCGACTTTTGTCCTCCCCTACTATCTTCGCCAAATCCTCTCGCCACGCCCGTTTCCGTGGGTGTGGCCACCAAGGATGGGGTAGTGCAGCTGCAGAGTTGTCAAGGTAAGTCCCGTAAGGTGCCTCACTTACCCACCGTATATCCCGACAGTTAAGCGGTCGGATACCAGAGCGTATGCACATGCCTACGCCCGAATATCCTCCCATGTATACAAAGCCTACTCCCGCCACGTCCGTTGCCCTGAAACTATGAAATGAGGGCAGAGCAGAGTTTTAAGGGTCGACGCTATAGGGTGAACGCCGACCCTTGTCCGTGTCCTCAAGCGGAAAAAGTAACAAAATGCTGATTGTAGGTGAAGTACTTTTTAGACTAGAGATAGAATAAGAGTTGTTGGATTGGGAAGTCCGCCTGTGGACACGAGGCAGTTGTGTTGTGTTTTCTTTGATTGATCCACCTTTAGGATAGGAAAACGCTACAAGGTAGGTACACTTTTATTATTATTCCTATCGTAATTAATAATTGGTACCTGCAAAGGGAGTGCTCTCTCTGAGTAACCCCCCGTCACGCTTAGGTCGTCACAATATTGGCCGTTTGCTTCTCCATTTAGCTTCGGTCCAAAAGAATCCCTCTCGTCGAAAGTAATGCCTAAGTTCTTGAACGTTATTACCGGAGTTATCTCTACCCCTTCCAACACAAATATAACGTGGTCTCTCCTTCTTCTGCCTCTGGTGATGATAGCTTCTGTTTTATCCGGTGCCAGTGACAGTCCATGAGCTTTGATCTAGTCTTCTATTTATTCCAGGCATAGGTTTGTGTTCTCCATCAGCGTGTAGTCGTCCTCCGCTCCAATCACTAGTGCCAAGTAATCAGCGCAACCGACGCATGTGGCATTGCTAGTGAGGTACAGTCCTAGTACTCCATCATACAGAACATTCCACAATATACAGGACTCTCCTATCGGTGAGGTAGGTCATTACCAGGCTGACTAGGAACTTATCTATTCCTCTCTCTCATATTGTTGATCATGAACACCGTCCATCAGTTCCATTTCTCTAACTAGCCTTTCCCTGACGAGGGTTTCCAGAAGCTTGCTTATCAAATTTAGCAGACACAGTGGCTTGTAGCAGCTTGTAAGTTCTAGTGCCTTTCCATTGTTTAATACTAAGACTACTTTAGCCCTTCTCCATTTGTCTGGGAAATCCCGAGGGACCAGTAAATTGTTCATGACCCTGATTAACAGTTCTGGTACGCAATTTCCTGCAATTCTTATTGCTTCTGGTGGGATCTTGCCGGTGGGGTCCGGGAGATTTTACACTTTTGAGGATGGCGGCCTTCATTTTGACCTCCACCCGATCCCTTCACTCATATATCGTTTTTAAGATCCAGGCAGAACTCCTCCCAATATCTCTTTGTTGTTGTTTTGGTTGCAGTTCATCCTCTTAGTTTAGTTTGTAATCGCCGGTAATCGCCTGATTGATACGCATTCCTTTCTTTTCTTAACTACCATATATCGTCGGTCCACCAGTATAGAACTTTCTTCCTTGTGCCTCCCTGTTTTATGCTGTTCTTATACGCTTGGGTTAGCTGCCTTTTAGTCGGCAGTTTCGAGGTCAAGGCCTCACTCATCCTTCGTTTTGAAAAAAAAAAATTAAGTTCTAGCTGGACTTGGACATAAGACTTGATGACTCAGGATATTTCATACTTCCAATAACCACACAACAAAGATGTGTTTATATAATAATAATTAAATAAGTTTATATAATAACGTATATATAATAATACATAACTATAATCGCAATCTCTGTTTACCTACTCCAGTGTAACACTATTATGAAACTAATTCCTTCTGCATGCTTACCAACGCTAAACCTACATTAAGTCAACATTTATCCAACTTCGTTTCTGCGAAACGTAAATTATTTCCATTTCTTCCAGGAAAAGAACACAGATTTCTTTTTCTAAAGCATATTTAATTACCATCTTGTTAAATCATCAAAAAAGAACTCTTAAACTTTTTACGAAAATTTCCCGTGCAATCAAATTTAAAAGCGGAAACGTTTCCGCCAGGTCTACGAGAATGCTGACTGGGACTTGAAGTCGAGCCGCCTAAAGAATTCACGCGTTCGCTTTCAAAAGACAAACGGTGCAGAGGAGACGAACCTATGTATATACCTTGAGTGAGCATAATAATTAAAATTTTCTTTGAAACTAATTAATGGTTCCTTTGTCCCTTGGCGTATACTAAAGTGTACGTAGTACATGTCCGGTTCAGGCATCAGCGTCGAGAGAACGCAGAGGGACAAAGATATACCAATGGTGAAAAAAGAGGATGGACAACGGATGGACGGTAGAAAGACGAAATTGAATTTGGCCTCCTTTGGGTAGTTTGACGAGGTCCCTCCGCTCTGCAGCTTGTTCTGTCGACCAACTGCGGACCCCCCGGGTTTTATGTAAACCGGATTGTGCCGGGGTAAAGTTCGAATTTTTGCGACGGTCGTCCGCTAATTGACAAGAAATTCTGATTAAGGTTTGGTCGAGGCCGTCACCGCGAGCCGTCATTGCCGCAACCGCCCGCCCGGCTTGTCTTATTGTAAAATGGAGCGTGTAGATTGTTTTCAGGGTCGTCCTTTTTGGGTAAAGCTGGTACTTTTACATCGCAGGATGCGAATTATTGCTGTTTGTAAGGAACGAGAATGAAGGGAAAGTTTTCAACCGTAATAAAATTAAGTTTGTTTCCGATTGCGTGTTTTTGATTGCTCTACTCCTGGGGCTTTTGGCCGAGTTCATTTAAATTGAAGAACATTGATTTAAATGTATATACTTTATGGACAAATAAGAAAAGACAAAATCCAGAAGCTTACCGCAAATATTTAAAAACAGCAGCAAATGTTTCATAAACAAAGAACACAATTTCATAATTTTGTGAAAGCTAGTTTTATAGTTAGTTCAAAATTGGCAAAGTCATTAAAACCATTTGCTGAAGGAGAATTTATCAAGGAGTGTATGTTAGAAGTTTGCAGTATTTTGTGTCCTGAAGAGAAAAATGAATTTGAAAAAATTAGTTTGTCAAGACGAATTGTTGCCCGACGTATAGGAATGATGGCTAATGATGTAAAAACAACTTTGACTGACCGTATGGCGGGTTTTGAATCATTTGTCATAGCATTAGATGAGAGCACCGATTTTTCTGACACAGCTCAGCTGGCTATATATATTCGAGGTGATAAAGAGTTGATAAAGAGTTCACTGTTACTGAAGAATTGCTTGCTTTACAACCGCTAAAAGGAACCACAACAGGAGAGGAAATTTTTAATCAAGTTCAAAAGCTATTCATAAGTTTTGGCTTGCCATGGTGAAAATTAGTTGGTGTATGCGCAGATGGCGCACCTTCTATGGTCGGCTTACCTAAAGGTTTCATCGGAATTTGGTATGACAAAAGATGATTTGATAGCCCTTTATTGCATTATCCACCAACAGAACTTGTGTTCTGAAGTCCATTCGATTTCAGAATGTTATGAATGTGGTAGTAAAAACCATCACTTTTATTCGTTCCCGAGGGCTTAACAATCGTCAGTTCAAGGCGTTTTTGGATGAAATATCAGCCGAATATGACGTCGTAACATTTTACGAGCTTAGAAATGAGATAAAGATAAACCTCTATTTGAATTGAGAGACCCAAAATGGATATGTGACTTAGCATTTCTTCAAAAACAAGGTACAGTTAGTAAATGATTTGTACAGCCGTTTGAAAGCATTTCAGAACAAAATTCGCTTGTGGGAGGCTCAGATGCTGTCTGGTAACACTTACCATTTCACCACACTCTCTGCGTATGAAAATACTGCAAATGCTCAATATGCTGAAGAACTCAAGTTACTGCCGGAGCAATTTTTGAACAGATTTAGCGATTTTAAAAACATGGAATACAGTTTCAATTTATTTGCTACTCCAACATCAAGTAATGTACAAAATGCTCCAATACACCTGCAAATGGAGTTTATCGAGCTTCAAGAAAACGCACTCCTAAAATCTAAATTTGAAGACGTGGAATTATGCGATTTCTACAAAAAGAACCTTAACCCTTTAAGTGACAAGAGACTGCGGGTGCTTGAAAATGCCTAATTTTTTCCTTCCTGTAAGTTGGAGCTATCTTTAACAATATTTTTTATACAATTTTTTTTTTCGGGCATTAGAAATTTTTTTACGTGGTGGGAAATATATTTCCCATTGATTTTTCAAAGAGTACAAGTTTTGTAAAATTCAGTGTGTGAATAATTTCCCATTAAATAAAAACAAAGACAAATCGAATTAACTATTTATTTTACAGTTAATTATAATAGTTATAATTATAAATATTTTCACAAATTTAATATATTTATTAATTAGAGTTATGAAAAGTTCCAAAACAGTTTTTAGACAAGGCAACTTGACATTGTCGACACTTGTCAATCTAATTGTATTTTGTAAAGTTTCGTTTCCATTGGGGCAGTTTCTCTTACTTCCTACTCCTCATACATACCCTGTTCTTTTTCGGTTACAGTAGGTACCGATCAATTCATTGACAATCATAGATCTTTTTTTTTTAGTTTCTATTTTGTATAGAATATAACTGTTCACTAAACAACATTCGAATAAGTAAAAAAATATTTTCATCCACCACCTTCTGGATTTTTGATTGATACAATAGTAGGACATCATTTGATCAAAGAGATCCACCCCTCCCATAAATTTGTTATAATCTGCAGTCATTTCAGGACAGATTACTGGTTCTTTTTCTCCTTTTGATTTCTGCGATGCACAATTTTTGTTGAACTTGGGTTATGGATCCTAGAAATTGCTGACACACACTTGGATCCTCTATCCTTCCATTTTGAAATTTCGATGTCATTTAGTTGTGCTTGGTTGTGCATAATCACTTTGTGGATACCTTTTTCGGCTAGATCTTATTGTTGGACAGGCAAATAACTTCAAACTTAGAGTCTATTCATGAGGGGTATCTTTGAAAAATAGTTGTCAAACTACAAACAATAATGCTTAGCGACAAAGGGTTGGCTCAAGTTTATACCAACTTTCTCTCCCAGGGGTAACTTGTCTGGGTTTTCACATTTGCCTGTATAAATGTCGAAATTGACTAGATAACTGGTCTCGGCACAGCAATATGCCCAAACTTTGATCTCCTTTTGATGGGTTTCATGGGCATGTAGTGTTTCATAGTAGATCTGCCTTTGAAATCGATAGATTTCTAGATGGTAAATATAATTCTGAATTTTTTTGCGTAAATAAGTAACCAATGGTCGCACTTTATATAATTTATCAAAATTTGCACTTCTCATTTTAGACAGTTAATAAATCAAAAGATCGTACAAGGCTGCCTGACGATAATTTGGAAAATGTAAGACAAGTAACAGCTTTTCAGGAAACTGAATTATTGATATCACTAACCGAATTGACTTCGATTGAAAACCACAAAACAAAACGGAAAAAAAGATCAGGAGTAAAGGGAACAAAGAAGCGAAGTGACACATGCAAGACCAAGACGACAATTAACAAAAAAATTGTGTCCAAAATATATCAGTAGCCAGCTAGTGGAAAGATGTATGAAGAAAGCCACAGAACGACAAAAGCAAGATTAGAAACTTCGTTAATTTAGAACAGATACTACCGATCCCAAAACTAGCAACTAGCAATTTCATGCTTCCATGTTTGCTCTAAGGTTGGATACGAGGTTTGCAAGCCTTTTTTTCCAGCTAGGTGTTTGCGCTTTCTCAAAGAACAGGGTTCTAGAATTGACATCTGCAAGAGGACGACCAAATCACAGCAGAATATTAATCTGATATTGCTAAGATAGTTTGCGTTGCTACAGGGGGTGGAGGTCAATCGGGATCCAGTTCTCCCAACTGTTGGACCACCGAGTTCTCCGACTGGATGGTCCTTAGATGGGTTTCCCTGGCTAGCACCATCGTGTATTAGCTCAAGAAAGGAAATTTGAGATCACGATGGATCTGAGTGTTGCTCACGCAAGATACTGCAATGTAGATTCGTAGATTTTTCAGCAAGCAATGTGCTAAGTAAATCAAAGATTTGCTATCAATTACTCTAAAGAGGTTCATGAAAACCCCTCCTAAATGAAATCTTGAAATGATCTATACATTTCTGTTTAAATAAATCTTGAAATGTACTATAAGAGAGTTTAATGAGATAGAGCTGAGTAGCATCTTAACCTAACAACAACTCGATCCAAAAAGAATTCCAATTAACTTAAACGTATGGCTCTAACAGATGGTAGCGTTAATTAAATTATCAAACATGCAACACGGTTTACTTTAAAAACTTCGACTATAGTATACGGTCTATGTTAAGGCCGGGGTTCAAAGTTAATGTAATTTAACTTCTGGTCCACTTGCGTAGCTGAAACTTCTGACAAAGAGGCGAAATTGCTTTCTCTCCATGAATATGAACAACTTTAATTAAGTAAAGAGTATTTAATGTAATCTCAACGATTTAACTGAAAGAGATTAAAATTTCTGAAATACGAACCGCAGTAATTTAGTTTTTTGGTTTAGTATTATACAATGAAGTCAAACGAAAATGTTCCTTCCTTTTTATGTTTTATTTGGACATTGTGTTTTCCCCTGAAACGTATTTCATTTATTTTTTACAAACCAGGAAGGGAAGTAAAACGACAGCATATAAGTTATTAAATTACAAGATAGAATGGTATGTGTTTTCATGACATCGTACTCGGGTAACAATTCATTTTTCAGTAATAAAAAAGTTGGGTTTTATGGCAGCAGTGCCAATATATTGTTTTACGGCGTAACAGTAAAACAACCTGCAAAAGATCCTGTATTACGTCGTCTCCAGAGGTCATTAATGATATATTGCCCGAACGAATGACTTAATATTGTTAGGGGGTGATCTCATAAATGTTTTTTATATATCGTTCATTAATTAGAGTTCGTTGCAACTTATAATGCAAATGTGTACAAAACACTTTCGAAACTTTCGTTATAAATTGTCATTGAAAGACCTCTTGTGGGCAGGAGCCTTGTCCGGATGAAATAACACACCACATCTGAGATTCCTCATCCTTTCTTCTTTAATGGGATCATACAGTTTTGAAGTTAATGCAGCATGATATTGCCCAATTATAGGCTGACCACGTGGTAGAAAGATCGTTACATAAAGATAATTCCTTCGGCATCCCAACAAATTTAGGCCATGGTCTTCCCCGCAGATGCTGTTGCACGAAACCTTCGAGGGGGTGGTGAACTCTTGTTCCTCCATTCCATGCTCTGCCTTTTTGATTTAGGACCATAATGGTGAACGTAGATTTCATCCATACTAATGAATCTTGCTAGGAAGTGTTCAGGATCTCCTTAATGATGGCCAAATTCGATTCTGTTGGGGCATGTTGAATGCGGGTTTGATCTGTCATCAACATTTTCTCAGCTCCTCGACAGTTTTCGGCTTGTTCACAAATCTCTCTCAAGACCAAGATTACAATTCTTTGCCCAACTCTTCACCACTTGATATGAAGATAAAGATTCATCCGCCTTGTACCATATCCATATGAACTTTTTGCCGTGATGAACCTTTCTTGCAGAGATGTTTGATAACCGCTCTGTTCTCACCTACCTGTCTATTTTGGCAATTGGGGCAACACTTTGTAACAATCGGCTTTAAGTCATTATATAAGTCACAAACTGCTGTAGGAAAGCTGAAAATAGGAGTGAGTTGTTTCCCTATCTGTCAATAGGTGTTACCACAATCCAGCTTTATAATTCTCAAGTGATAGTTGCTGTGTACGAACACAGGCAGTGTTAATATGGCGACCTTGCTCGAAGAGACTTCCTGCAAAAAGACATCCATAAGGAAATGTCTCCTGTTTACGGTGAAAAGTGTTTATTGCGTAAAGCCGTGCATAACTGGGCCGAGAAATTCTCTCAAGGACGCTCAAAAGTTGTTGACGATCAGCGAAGTGGTCGCCCCGTTCAGATTTCGACAGATGCAACACTTCGATGGGTGGAAGAGATG
Source organism: Holotrichia oblita (assembly GCA_023690525.1). Taxonomy (NCBI): domain Eukaryota; kingdom Metazoa; phylum Arthropoda; class Insecta; order Coleoptera; family Scarabaeidae; genus Holotrichia; species Holotrichia oblita. The sequence continues at coordinate 31,083,781 of CM043016.1, forward strand.
ATTCGAACTGACAAGCAGGTAACAATAGATAGTACAGCAATAGGGTATTCTTATGGTTTAGCATCAGGCTTACAGTCCCGACTTGGCCCCAAGCGACTATCATCTTTTCGGTTCACTCAAAAAGCATCTTGGCGGCAAACATTTCGAGGATGACAATGATTTTCAACAAGAGGTACGCACGTGGTTCAGACGCCAGCCCAAACACTTTTATGCAGCAGGCATTGGGGCATTAATAAAGTGATGGGATAAGTGTATTCATGTAGATGGAGACTTTGATGAAAAATAAATCTTGTTTTTGGCTAACTATTTCTCTAATTATTTTTATAATAGTTTTTGGTACCTACTTACTGACTTCTCCTCGTAACACAGTAGCATACACGAACTAAAAATTCATAGGTCTCCCTCTGAACTGTCCTCGTAGAGGATCATCGAAACGTGAACTGTTATCTGTTCTTTTATTCTGTGTCATCTCTTCGTAGGTGGCTCGATTTCATATTTTCATAGGCTCTTTTCATTGATAGTAAAGAAGCTCTATCAGAAATTTCCTCAAAATCTAGAAATTTAATCAGTGCAATTTCATTGCAGTTAAAGGCAATCTCTACTCGTCAAACAAGTTCATAATTGTTCTGCTCGTAAGGCTTTCCTGTTTCATGACCATATCGATTCTCATGTAGTGTTACCAAACTCAAGTCCGTTAAACATTTATCAGAAATCTCAGTTTTGAGAAGAAATAAGGTAAAGCTGATAAGGTAATGCTTAGTAATAAGAGAGCGTCTATATCAGCCGATTTGAAAAGTTTAAAGAATTTTAGAGAGCGCCTTGAATGGTCTCTGAATCCTAGGAGTGCACTCGTAGCAGATACTGGATAATCTACCCTTCTGTTGTGGATCTATCACAGTTTGGTATTTTGAGAGCTTGTAAGTAAGATTCCATTTAGTGTGATATATAAAATTGAAGACAGTGGTTTTCTTTGTAGTCCTTTGGTAGTACTATCTGGAATCTATGAGCCTGACAAATGCACTTTTAAAAGGTACTGAAGAGACCCACTCTTTTTGATTTGGGCAATCTTATCAGCATTATTTTTACGATCTACATCCTTCGAAAGGTACAGTTTGGTACGATTTCGCCTCAAGGAATTATGCAGTGATGTTCTGTACTGTACTTGCAGAATTATGAAGGAACAAGTGTAATTAGATATCAATTCAGAATCTTAAATCAAACACGATTTCGTATAGAGCGAGAGCTAAGAACAGATGCTGACAAGGCTATTATTATAAAAAGAAAAAATAAATTCAAGAAAAATTTAGACAAGAAACGGGTTTGCTTGTGGATGTACCGAAAGCTGGATTTGGAAACACTGACGATGGTAATACAACAGAAGAAGTAATCCAAAGTTAGCTGCGGAAATTTCAATTAAATTTTAGTGATATCAAACAGAGTCCATTTACAAAAGTTTATAGATTATTGAAACTGCAAAACTTTACATCAATCTTTATCCATGGCATCCTATGACTCCCACCATCCACAAAATTCTTGTTCACTGGGCAACTGTAATAGAAAATGCATGATTGCCAATAGGATTGCTTTCCGAAGAAGCTGCTGAGGCACTAAATAAACATTTCAGGCTGTACAGGCAAAATTTTGCCCGAAAGTTGTCTAGGGAGACATGTAAGTTTGATGTAAAAACAGGTTATTACTTAGCTCAGATCCCCTTATTACTAGCTCGAGACCAACCCAAAAAAGGAGGACGATTCCTTTTACAAAAGATGTAATGGGCTTACTAATGCCAGCTGAGCCTCCCTCTGACAACGATCACTCCAATTCAAAAGGGGTTTTGGAAGATGAAGATATTGAGCAGGATGAAGAATCATGATTTTGATAATTATATATTTTATTATATTTGTTTTAGTAAAGTATTGACAAAATCAAAATAAATACCGAAGTATGATTTTATTACGTTTTTACGAAAATATAATACCTACTTTTTTTTTGAGTTAACTTTAATGTTTTTTTTTATTAAAAGGCCGTACAATACTTTTTATAGCTTAAGCTGATTGCTAAATATATGTAGAATGTTGAAATGGAAAAGAAAGCTTTTGCCCGCCTAGAATGGGAAAAAATCCCACTGTGCGCCGACGCTAATTCCAACCTTGCCCACTAGATGGAATAAGGTTAGCAGAAGTCTATAGTCCATAGCGATGAAATTAGGTATTGCATTCGAAAGAACGCTGACGACACCGGAAAGGTCGAAACCACAAGGTCGGTCTTTAATGCCTGATGTATTTTCGTTGCACTCGTTTGCTGGGCTATTCTAACATTATATGCAGACAGTCTTTGTTTCGACGCTTCAAAAAATAACAAAGATTTATAAAAGTGTTCGAAAAATATAGAACACAAAATTAAATTATAAATAGGGGGTGGCAATCAGGCAGCAAGCAACAAAACGTCGGATGTGAAATCGGATTTTAACAAATACAAAATGTTTTGTATAACTAGAATTTCTTGGCTAATAATGGCATGCTATCAAAAAATTTAGAGGTTACGTTAGGAGTGGATTCGAGGCGTATTTAAAAAAATAGTCGACAAGTGAAGTAGAAAAGCATGCGTTTGCTATAACTATAAAAAAAGAATATCCTTTACAAAGCATTTATTGCTTATACAAAATATTATTTATACTAAATACTTTACTAGGTCTATAAAGTAAGTCTATAATACCTATTAAGCTTCTACTAAGTTTCAGTTCGTAGTCACCGCAATAACTTTAGTTAAACTAGTTGTATAACTCTGTAAGTATAGTTTGCTTTGTCTGTTCGGAGACATACATATATCTATATAAATATTGTTATATGCACAGTAGCGACAAGAAAAGGCAATTAGACCTTAGTTCCGAATCGTGCTTGACCCACATACATGCATGAAATCCTGAAGCGTCGCATAGCGTTGCCGTTGCAATTCATTACACACCATAAAATATTAATGAATCTGGTCGGAGAAGCTGAGGCTACCCTGCCATCAATCATAAAGTTAGTAATGTGTGTACACGACGGTGGTTGGATTATGTTGTACGATTAATCATTCAATCGGTTCTATACTGCACTGCTCCAACGTAGCGTTAACTGCAGCACAATCACCGGTTTGTACGCTACGATATTCAATTATCCGGATTTGGAACTGTTTGTTTTGCTAGTAAAACCAAACAAACCCGAACGGATACATTTATTAAACATGTAAATTCATGTTAAAACATTGTAATAATGCAACTAACAAAATAACGAAATTGTTATTATTCTACCTAAGAAGACCTAAGGTTAAAATAATGACCTAACAGAGTAGGGATTTCTAAAAGGTCTCGTGACATTTTGGCGGAGGCGCCGAGTGCTACAAATAGATATCAGGATTCGTATTGATTGCTTTAATAAACGCATCTTTTCCAACTTTTTAATATATGTATTTCATTTAAATAACTACCGTACCACCACTTGACTAAATCTGAAACGAAGAATTTAATCAAAACTATGTATACCTATAACTATATCTATTCTATTCATCGAAATCTAACAAAGAACCGTCTGACTTTTACTTGGAATGGAATTTAACAATTTTAAAAATATATATTTCCACGTATCCGCTATCGTACAAACTTGTAAGGAACCAAGTTGACGTGAAAATGTCAACGGGAGAAACGAAAGATTTTATATTAAAATACTTAGCCTCATAAGTTGTGCGCATTGCTTCAGATAGTAAACGTTGAGCATGTCGCTTTAACCGTTTAGATTTCTGGAAGTCGTGATTTAGGACTTTAATAACGCCTTGATGCTTTCCGTAATAAAAGAAACATGACGAGGATGAAATTACATCATCTTTTTATTTATTTATTTTTATTCAGACGATAGAATGTGTAATGGTGACTATGAATGTAACACATGCTAATTTTTTTGTTTTTCCCTATTACTGCGCGTGTAATAAAATTTAACTCCCAACAGAAATGGGGGCGGGAAACACTCAACATAAACTGACTGAGCATTGTGCCAGTTTCTGTGTCCATCCCCAAAAATCTTGATGCAGTTCATGATTTTTTTTATTTCATGACCGCCGAATTGGGCTAAAACGAATACCTGAGGCACTGAATATTTCATATAGTTCACGTTGATTTGGATAAGAGAAAAATTTCTACAAAATGGATGCCCAAATGTCTGAATGTTGACCAGAAGCGTGGAAGCAAGGGTAAAAGCATCACGTTCGATCTGTGGTCTATTTTAAAATCATGCAATTTTATATTTTAATCATGAGAAAAAAATTTGCCTCAACAAAATGAGAAATATGGAGAAACATTACGAAAATGTCACACACATGCTATTAAAAGCCTAGTTACTTTTGGGAAAATCAATCTGTGCAAAAAATCAAAGGGGTGGTGCATGATATTTTTTGTGAGCAAATGCTTTGCTGTTTCTCTTTGTATCGATAAGTGTGATGATGTGGTGACTGATTGGGACTGGGCATTAGGAAGATTGAGCTTCTTAGTAAAAATAATTTCCTGCAAAGTTGTACATGCATGTATGGTGATGAAATCTATAAACTAAAAATATTTTCAAGTTGCTGACACTTCCGGAAGTACCGGAAATTGACATCAACTCTCTTATATCAAATCGAATGATATGATTTTCTTCGAATTTTTGAAATCGAATCGTTATTTTAAAGGGATTTTTACTGGTATTCCCAAATACCTAAATGTAGTTTTTTAGATTTTCGACTTTTTTTTAATTTTTGAATTTATGTCGTGATGCTTAATATTATGTATAGTTGCAATTTTTGCGACGCAAACTTTGAAATTGAGGTCATGGATAGAAGAAATATTAACGTTTCTGTTGCAGTTCTTAGAATTGGTGCATCATGTACAGGGTGTCCAAAATATAATTTTCTTTTAGTGCAACTTAAAACCATTAAAACTCGATTTCTTAAATACAATTTCTTTTCAATATTTCGATCAAATCCCGCATCGAATTTAATTTATTATTAAGGACTCTTGAGTGTGGGAAAATTTTGCGAAATCATGGAAATATCCTTGAAACCAATTGCGGCTTTTATTTATACAAAAATGCAATTTAGAACACACACAAAACCAGCGCTTGAACAACTTTGTAACTGCTTCTGAATAAATTTTGAAATTGTTAATTGCTTTTACAATTATCTACAGTTTTCCCACTCTCACGTGCTGCATGATCTACTCTTCTAGTAAAAACAGCTTGCATAGCACTTGTAATTGTCCTCTTCTGGTTTTCTTGAATATTGTAGAGAAGAAAATGGGGAGAAACATGGGAAAGAAGTTCTTCACTGGATCTCTTGGTGCAGAAGTAGAATACTAAACACTTTAACCCATTAAACACTGACACGATGATGTCATTATCAAGGCGATAATAAAACTGTTTTATTATCGCCTTGATAATGACAGCATTACTGTTGAAACGCGTCGATGTTTTAGTGAAAACTTGTTTGGTGTTTAATGACAAAGAAACCTAGCCAATAGTTTACATTAATAAAATTCAGGAGCGAATTAACTTGTTAGAAGTGAACATGAGAACGATTTCTGCAAAATGGATCCCCAAAATGTTGACTAAAATCGTACAAGAATGAAAGCATTACGTTCGATCAATGCTCGATTTTAAAGCAATGCAGACTTCTTAAGCCACATTGTTATTATGGATGCAACTTAGGTGCATTTCTGCGACCCATGCGTACGCAGTACCCTGTTCTCAAGAACATTGAGCCTCTTAATCTGCGACTTACAAGCGTTGGACCAGGCAAGTGCGCCATAAGTCAGTATGATGAAGATCAACAACAAAAATGCTGTACATTTAATAATGAGTCCAATCACTATCGGCATCGATAAGTGCCTGACATCTCCGAGGTTAACCGCGTCTTCCTTCAAATGAGATGAAATTGTCATGTCAGCTGCTTCAAAGTGAACACTCTTTTTCCCCAAAGGTTGTTCTTAAGATAAGCCCACACATTCTCAATAGCATTGGCATCTGGCGACTGCGATGGCCAATCGAATACGACGATACCAGACTTCCTTTTCCACTCGGTGCAGAGCTTGCTCCGGTGTTTTGGAGCGTTGTTTTCTTGTACGATCCAGTCTTCGTTTTTTTTTTATGAACCATAGTTTAGCAGTCGGCAACAGGTGCTTTTTATAAATTTTAAGCATTTTTGGAGTATTTAAATTGTAAGTAAACAAATATAATGCTCTTTCGAAAAGCAGCCCCAAAGATGAACGTTTACAGGGTGTTTAACAGTCAATTGCATTAACTTGTTGGACGAGATTGACCAGGAACGTCCTATAGTAGTATATCCCCAAATAGAAGCTTCATCCGTAAAGATTACATTGCTCCAATCTCGGTCCAAATTTATTCTCTTTCGCCCAAGCGAGTCTTTCCATCACATATTGTTCGCGCAACAATGGCTTCTTCATTGTGCTTAGATATTTGACATTACGCGTAAGGAGATGGGGTTCGAATAATCGTATGGGAGATTTCTCTACCCTTCTATTTTAATTTTGCTGCTCCGTATCGCAAGATCAAGGTCGGGTTCCACTCAAACAAGTTTAGAAACGTTTTTTCTGTATTCGGCGTCACTTTGCCCATCGAGCCGCATTCACATTTTTAACCTTCTTGTATTACTGAACCCACTTAGCGACAAGCGATTTTGATTCTCCCACGTATTTAGCAGCTATCACGTATGATATTTTTGGTCCCTTAGGATGGGAACAAAGGAACACAGCCTCGTAACGCGATGCGTATGCGGCAGTCATGGCGGTTTACGTGTTTCTCAAGCAACAGTTCGATGTCAACTGAATCTTTTATAACAAAACATTCACGACAAAGATTCCATCGAAGGAACTAAGACAATATGCAAAGCCAATTGCAATTTATGCTGTACAGGCTCTTACTTTACTGACTGTAAGTCTCGTTACGTTTCCTGGAATAACGGATTCTCACACATTTATCAGGATTGATGACCAACCGGTACTTGCAAGCTCAACTTCATAACTTTGTAGTCTTCTGCATACTAGTGCATTGTTCCTGGACGATTGCTGCATCGTTGACGCAAACCGCCAAATGAGTGTTCATTTTTACCGACACATCGCAGATGTATAAAATGAATAAATCGGGGCTCCACCAGTGAGTCTTGGGGCACGATAGCATTTATTGGCCAGAAATTCTGGTGGAGTCTCTCTTTGCGATTGTCTCGTAGTTCCTGCCAAAGTGTTTTAGTATTTAGATGTTGTACTTTAGTCTTAATAATTAGTCTCTGTCTCGGGATATGTTTTGCAGTTGAGTCGTAAACCACAACCAACACAACTTTAGTCGTGGTTGTGGTGTTGGTCATACCGATGCTTTATCTGTATATTACGAGCCCATAGTTTTTGAAATCACAGTTTCCTTATCCACTTGTTCAAGCTTTTCAGGAAGAAAATCCAACTGAGCATGAAGAAAATGATTTTTGATGCTTATATTGAAATCTAAATCGCGAAGTTTCTTCAGCATGTTTTGAACAATTTCTTCATAATCCTGTGATTTATGATTTACTACAAGGTTTGTCATTAGCGTTTTGAAAGCAATTCAGGCTTCCGTTTAAGCGGTAGTCATTGTAGTTTTAAAGTTATTGGACCAAAACCAATTTTCTAATTTGGGAGGGGGAGGGGAGGGAATTTATTTTGACTCAAACAAACGGATATACAAAGGTATCTAAAGCAAGTTCCGTCCTTATTGAATACCTTTAAAAGTTAATGAAGCAATGCAATTATGAACACAGAGGTATAAAATTTGTAAAAAGTGACAATACTTTGTTCTTAAATTATGCAAAATTTTTATGTGATAGAAACATACGGCTTTCGGTTTATTAATCGATAAACAAGTATGAAACACTAGGACATGCTTCTATTTCAATTCCAGATCGACTACAAACCAGTCTTATTAATTTATTACTGCAAAATAAACAAAATACGATACTGAAATTCAAACATACCAAAGAAAATATCCCAAAATAATTGAGCAGTTTTCCTATCTTCTTTATGCGTTGTTCCGAAACATGAAATTAGCTATCATATTTTCTAATCCTCCTGTCTCCACTGCCGATAAAAAAGGGTGAAAATCTAATAAACTGTGGAAGGAACGTCCGCTAAAACCCAATTTTATGATGTAGACTGGCTGTAACTTTACACGCCCCTATAAAATATAACCAAATAGACTGCGAACATGAAGTCAGTTAACTCCCCAACGGGAACGGGCAGGTAGAAAGTTCCGTTCGTTGTAATTTGCGTCACTCCAACGGGGGCATTATTTTTCTAAATTGCCTCCACACTACATCAGCGACAGTGAAAAATATTATACTTCGTCCGTAGTTACTAGATGCTATTTTTTATTTTCGCGGAAAGCACTAACAAATGGCGTAATTGCAAATAATAATGTGTGAGGGAGTCTGAGCAGGTGCTTCTTGTTATTAGCTTACAAGTATAATCGAATGTAGGCTTTCACGGCCACTGTTCCATAAAGATGTATCTTTCGGGTATTGCCGTGGTTGTTGTGACAAACTTGACGTTTCGGTGATCATACTGTCAGCTTCTTCAGAAGTTCTCTAAAGACTGATGTTGATGTCTTCTGCTCCTCGTTATATACCCAGTCCCTTCACCTCGATTCGTGTTGGATGATCTCGGATGCGTCCTGGTTGGTCCTTGCTGCTTCGGGCTCTCCAGCGCTAACTTCCATACCTTATTCAATCTGTATCCGTCTTCTCGGTTGAAGTTGTTCGGATTCTTCATTATTTCCAGGGATTCTCTCACTATCCGTGGGTAGTAGTGGTTGCTTTTGGCTAGTATCTTCACGTCATTGTAGTCGATTACGTGACTGCATCCGGTTTGGTAGTCTTCAGCTACTGCAGATTTTCCAGTATTTCCCTCTTAGACATCTCTGCGATGCTCTTTCACTCTGCACTGTATACTGCGTCCGGGGAGTATATCTACCAGAAGACCAGGAAACTGGACAAGTTACGCAAGAAGAGGAGCCAGCTGCTAGCCTCGTTAGCATTTCTACGACGCTGCCGAGACCAGGATGTGATACCAAATTTCGTCGAGATACAACATCATCTTAGGACCGCCACTGCTAACAGAATTAGTCGCCGAGCAGGAAAAGCACTTATACGGGAAATAGTGCGCCGCACATACTACGAACTCAATTTAGTATCCAACGAACTTTACCAGCTACATTTGGAATTAGGCCGACTATTACCTCAGGATATTAGGAAAACGGTAGACCGGATTAGTTACGAACACGCAGAACATCACCTCAACAATGCTACTAGAAAGCAGACCAAGAAATTTGAGAAGCTATCTCAAAAGAAGACCGTAGCACTACCAGAATTGGACCCTAAGAAGACTGTCGTGAACCTCACCAACCAACCGTTATCTGAAGAACAGACGAGAGTACTATCGAAAGGACTAAATTTCGCTATTGCACCCAACAGGATACCGAAGGATGAAATAATCACTCAAGTGGAATGTGCAATAAGGTCCTTACCAGCAGAAGAAGCAGAACAAATAAGACATGAGACGTGCAAAATACTCTGCAAAGCCAAACCATCAACCAGAAACATCTCCAAGACAGAAGAGGACGCACTGAAAGAACTCCGCAACAATAAAGACATCATTATTCTACGTGCCGATAAGGGAAACGCAACAGTAGTAATGACCAGGACAAACTACAATGAGAAAATCAATACCTTATTGGATCGTGAACATTACAAGAAGCTAAGCAGAGACCCTACAGCTAAAATAGAACGTCAGACCAGGAAAATTATCAAAGAGTCAACCATACCGAAGGAAGAACAACGACGTCTACTGCCGTCAGAAACGCAGCCTCCAAGACTATACGGACTACCCAAGATACACAAAACTGGAAACCCTCTACGACCGATTGTGAGCACCTGTAGATCCTCGACTTACGAACTAGCCAGATATGTTGCAAACAACTACAACAGTACGTAGGATTGACAAGCAGTTTTATAAAGAACTGTGAACATTTTGTGGAGATTCTACATGAACATGAAGTAACCAGTGAAGACATACTAGTGAGTTTCGACGTGGAATCGCTCTTTACCAACGTGCCAGTGGAAGAAATCCCAGAACTCATCAGACAACGGTTTATACCACAAGGACTACAAGAGGATATAATTGACCTCGCAAGACTATGTTTAAACACCACCTATTTTCTATGGAATGGAGATTTCTACGAGCAGAAAGACGGCGCAGCCATGGGATCATCACTCTCACCAGTCACCGCTAATATTTTTATGGAAACCTTTGAAGAACAAGCCATCAGCTCTAGTGACGAAACCGAAATGCTGGTACTGCTACGTGGACGACGACATTCGTGATCTGGCCTCACGGTATGGACAATCTACACGCATTCAAGGAACACATCAACAGACAACATGCCAACATCAACATTACGATGGGACATGGAGTATACCGCAAGCAGACGCATACGGACCGATATGTACACGCAATCTCACATGATCATCCACAACAGAAAAGATCCCTGGTCACCACACTACTACATAGAGCGGAAATGATTAGTGATGCTACCAACAAAACCGAGGAAATTCAACATGTGAAAGATGCACTCCAGAAGAACGGCTACAAACCACTGGAGATTCAGAGATTAGCCGGAGCCAAAAAGAAACAGAAGGATGACTAAAGCCAGCAGGATACGCACACCTACCGTATATTGCTGGAGTCACGAACAGGCTGAAGAAAACCTCGCAGAAGAAGAACGTCAACGTCAGGTTCAGTGCAGTCAAGAAAATAAAAGAACTGCTTCCATCCAACAAAGACTCCATACCAAGACTACAAGCTAAAGGCATCTACGAACTTCAATGCCAGTGCGGGAAATCGTATATCGGACAAACCGGGCACAGTATACAGTGCAGAGTGAAAGAGCATCGCAGAGATGTCGAACAGGGCAACACTGGAAAATCTGCAGTAGCTAAACACTACCACATCGGAAGCAGTTACGTAATCGACTACAATGACGTGAAGATACTAGCCAAAAGCAACCACTACTACCCACGGATAGTGAGAGAATCCCTGGAAATAATGAAGAATCCGAACAACTTCAACCGAGAAGACGGATACAGATTGAGTAAGGTATGGACGTTAGCGCTGGAGAGCCCGAAGCAGCAAGGACCAACGAGGACGCATCCGAGATCATTTAACACGAATCGAGGAGAAGCATCAGACACGGATCAGAGAACGACAATGGATACGGTTCAGCGGACTGGAACGGATACGCATCACTGGAGCGGAACAGGGACTGGGTATATGACGAGGAGCAGAAGACATCAACATCAGTCTTTAGAGAACTTCTGAAGAAGCTGACAGTATGATCAGCCAAACGTCAAGTTTGTCACGACAACCACGGCAATACCCGAAAGATACATCTTTAAGCTTACAAGAATGTTTTCACTTATTATTTCAAGTTTTTACGGATTCGTGATTTGTGCAAGCTTCGATAATGACATTAATATCCAACATTTGAAATTATGGCGACCAATTCCTACGGAGTCTCGGAGCGCCCACTTTAAAACTCCTATTTGATTTAATTTGCGAAGATAGTAATCAAGAACCTCCAAAACAGCTCAAACACTGACGATTGCCCGGACGCCTACGCATTTCCGGCATAAATTAAAAGGATACCGCAAAATTAAACGTAAGGAATGCGGGACCATAGCAGGCAGTAGATCGCAATTAAACGTTAAGTTTATCCACGATATTTTGCCGTGCCCGAAACGTAATACTAGCGCAATGTAGATATCTCTCGAAGGATCCTCGAAAACTTCAACCGAACCATTAGGAATAGTCTGCAAAAGAGAGATACAAACCCCCCTTTTGTTTTGAAACTTAAGTGTACTCGGCGAGGAAGAGACCCTCGCGGCAAATTGGCAAACGCGGCGTCGATTGTTGTGCCTAAACCGCTTTCCACTCCCACAGACACTAACATTGTGTGTAAGGCCCGGTTAACATTAATGGAATGATTCGGGTATGTGAACTAAATGAAATAATTCAGTCTAGTGCTATCTGTTTTTTTTTGTCCATGTTGAAATCCAATTAGCGCTGAAATGATTACTCGTTTATTTAATAACATCGCTATCAAAAAGTTTTTTTCGCTTTAATTCAAAATAATCGAAGGCTAGCGTGCCCTTGAATTTCGGTTACCCTAACTGGTTCTGACAAAAAGAGGAAACTAAACTCTTCGAAAATGTTTAGGCATAATTTAAGTCTGGTAATTTAACAGTAACACACGTTGAGATAGTGAAAAGTTGGTTTTTGGTATGATACCTGAATATGAGGGTAAAGCAAAAAATAAATCTTGCCCCACATTAGCCGCCAATTTTTTTATTTTCTGGCTGGGCGACCTTTAGCCGTTTTAGCTATCTTAACGTGGTTGTACCCGAGCAAAGAAATCCACAACCTGGTGGACACTTAATTTAGTTACTCTGCATTTACCCAATCCTAAATCCCTCTTCCCTTGCTGCTGGGCAGTTGGCAAGGAGATGAATTGGAGTTTCGTCTGCATTCCTGCTGTTTTTTGTTCGAAAATGTACAATTTTATCCCCCACTAATTGCTATCTCTAATCTGGCACTAAAAATTATGATATTTTGGCCAAGTTGATGTCATTTATACCGACATATCGAAAGCTTTTAACTCTATTGATCACAAACTGACGATTAGCAAACTCCAATCCCTAACTTTTATTTATCTGGGACTACTCTATCTGAGGAGTACCACAAAGGTCAGGGTTCGGTTGTTTATCAACGATCTCGTTGAATTTGTTAGCTACAGGAAGAATGTTTTTGATAATGATTTGAAGATATACAGGGCGTCCCAAATCGGGTGGGATTCCCTGGACATCCTCCTTATTATCGAAGATAGAGATTTGTTTAAATGGGTAATGTTCTGCAGTTTTATGCGTTGATCTAGAAACTGCTTTAAAAAATTCAAAATTTTGAACTATTCAAGTTATGTAAAAAAATCACCATAGTTTCATATAAAAAATCAATATGCTTGATTCAAATTCAATGTCAAACAGAAATTCAAGATAGCGGCTTTCGAAATAACCATAACAACTTTCTTAGGTTAAATTTCTTAAGTAAAATTTTTTTATTCTCTTTTCATCCGTTTAATACAACTTATAATTAAATGACGAAATACTACTTTAATGAACAATTTTATATTTTAATCAAGTAGATTAATGTATCGATCATATTGCTTTTCATATGAAACTTTTTTTCGTAACTTTTATACTTACGGAGATATTTCACTTAGAACAAAATTGCGATTTTTTGTTTTTTGACGTAACAGATACTAAATCTGCTCATGAAACTGCAAAAAATTGCCCATTTAAACAAACTAATCTCTATCTTTAGTAATAAGAAAGATGCCCATGCAATCCCACCCGATTTGGGACACCCTGTATACAACAAAGGATTTAAGAGCTGATTGTCTACGGTTGCAAAATGAGTTAAATAGAATTTCTGAATGGTGTACTATAGTATTGATGAAACATTGCTGAAGAGAGATTCAGTGGTGAACGATCTGACACATCTGACATTTAACCTATACAGAGATAATGTATCGACAGCAATGAAAATGTTAGGATTCGTAATGAGAAACGCCTCAACTATTTAGACGGGAACCTTAAAGCTGATTTGTTTCACTTGAACATTGTTCCCTTATATGGAATCCTTTTTATTCCACCCATAAAGTGCTCTTGGAAATAATGCAAAAAAGATTATTGATATTGGAGCAGAGTCATTCTGTAGTGTCACCAAAAGCCATATATGAGGTCATCCCCAACAATAGGAAAGTGAACAAAATATCTCCCACTGGGCCAACACTCAAAAACTAAACCAATCAAAAAAGTTTATTACTTTTTCAGCCAACAAAGCGAAATTTCTGCTGAAGCTCAACAGAAGAGACCTCAGCAGCATGACGGCTTTACTCACTAGCCACCGCCCTGTGAGGTATCATCTGAAGAAGATGGGCAAAGTGGACTGGGATAAATGCCGATTCTGTTCAGAGCGTAGTGAGATGACGGAATACATTATGTGCAAAGAACCGGCAGACATTAGAACCATAGTCCCCAAGAAAATCCTAAACTACTTCAGAACTCCGAAGATCATTTGGGACTAAAAGGGTACTACTAATATAGTCTAACCTAATCCTCTCCAAGGATATGTCTATCAGATTTTACTCGATAGGTTCGATATGGCACCAGTTAAGGTTACAAGGTTGCCTTGCGGAATCTTTCGTTATAGATCTAAAAGACGAAAGGTCTGCGTTATCCGTTCGATTAAACCAATGTTTCGCTTCTCTTAACATGACCCAATTAATTAAAGAGCCTACTCGGATTACACAGTTTGGGGCAACTCTGCTGGACCTTATTATTGTGTCTGACGTTAATATTATTGGTGAAGCGGGTGTTTTTTCTTGTGATATTTCTGATCATGATCTAGTTTTTTGTAAGACTAGGTTACCGTCTCCCAATAGGCCCAAGATTATTAGCTATCGAGATTTTTCATCATTCAGCTACAATGACTTTTCAGTTGATCTACAAAGTATTCCATTTCATTTCATGTTCTACATTGATAATGTTGATGACAAGATTGGCTTTTTTAATCAACAAATCATTTCGTTGTTTGATATACATGCTCCTACCAGAACAATTAAAGTTACAAAACATAAAAAACCATGGCTAACTGACAATATACGATTGTTGCAAAATATGCGAACTAAAGCCAAATCTCGTTTTAGGCGAACTAGGTCTGAGAGTCATTGGAATTACTATAAACAGCTTCGAAACTTTACGTTAGCGATCAGAAACGAAAAAAAGGCGTATTTTACATTTCTATCAACTCAAAATGATCGTAAAGTTCTGTGGTCTGAAATGAAAAAATTAAATATTTGCCGTAACCATTCTGTTGATCTTCCCCCTGATTTGAGTATACCAAACGAAATAAATAACTTTTTTGTTAATAGTGTACCTTCACTCCCCCATGATGTTAACGCAATTAGTGACCTTTATTTACGGTCTACTTACAACAATATGGAGCCACTTTTTGATGTTCACACTGTGGACACTGCTGACATTTCGAAACACCTTTTAAAAATAACAAGCCGTGCTAAAGGCTTCGATAGTATTAATGTAGCTGCTATTAGACTGACCTTGCCATATACTTTGCCGTATGTGAGTCACATTATTAATTCGTGTCTCTATGAGCGTACTTTTCCTGCAGTTTGGAAAATGGCTGTAGTGACTCCCATTCCTAAAGTTAGTAAACCTGTAGGCTACACTGATTTTCGACCTATTAGCATTTTGCCAGTTCTTAGTAAAGTTCTGGAGAAGGTGATCCACAGACAAATCAGTGACCATCTCAGCGCGTTTGATCTACTTCCTAGTTGTCAATCGGGATTCAGAAACGATCACAGTTGTACTACTACGTTGTTAAAAGTCACGGTTGACCTAATTAGTGCAAGAGATAAGAACAAGCTTTCTATTTTGGTGTTGCTGGATTTCAGCAAAGCCTTCGACACCTTAAATTATAACACATTGCTCTCAATTTGTTATTACATTGGTTTCAGCCAGTCTAGTCTTCCAGCCATCTATGTTACGGTCTTTCCTATCTAATAGATACCAGTGTGTTCGTCTTGGCAATGATGTGTCGAGTCCATTGCGTTTATCACGGGGAGTGCCTCAAGGCTCTATCCTCGGACCACTTCTATTTACAATTTATACATCTGCTCTGCCCCATTATGTGAAACACTGTGAACTGCAGATGTACGCTGATGATACTCAAATTTATAAGACATTTGAGGTTGGTGGTTTTGAGAATGCGTTGTGTGATATCAATAGTGACCTGGCGGATATTGCTTCCTTTGCTGCAGTCCATTCTCTTAAGATTAATCCCTGTAAATCAGTAGCACTTTTGTTTGGTAAACCGCATATTGTTCTCCAGTATCGAGATAAAGTAAAACTTTTTCTGGAAGGAGCTGCTATCCCAGTATCTAATAGCGCCAAAAATTTAGGTCTTATTTGTGATAACATATTTAGATACAAGGAACACATATCAAAGGTTGTTGCACTTGCTTATGGTAATCTAAAGCTTTTATACCCTCATCGAAATATATTTACTACTACTACTAAGGCTATGCTTTGTGAAAGCCTAGTGTTATCTTGCTTTACCTACGGTATGCCTGTGTATGGCCCATGTTTAGATGCTGTGGACCGTCGCAGATTACAAACAGTACAGAACACTTGCCTGAGATATGTGTTTAATTTAAGGAAATATGATCGAATATCACACAAGCTTTTCGAGGTTAAATGGTTAAACATGTCTAATCGTGTTCTGTTTCAATCTCTTGTGTTATATAATAAAATAATTTTACTAAAGCGCCATCTTATTTATGGAATAAAATTAGATATCGTTCCGACGTCCATAACATCAATGTACGTAGTAGGGGAACTCTGACTCCGCCAACTCACACTACTGCGCTTTTTCGAAGATCTTTTACATATAATATATATTATCATTACAATAATTTACCGCAATTTTTAAAACTTTTGGAACCTCTTGCGTTCAGGTGCGCTGTTCGTAAATATTTGATACTACGCCAATAAGTATGTATAAACATATATATATATGTATTGTGTATGCATGTGTGTACATATATTTTCATCTTTCTGCTGGTACCACGGAATTTATTTTATTTTAGGTTAAGTTAGTATGTAGGCAATTATATTACTATTCCTAACATTTTGTAAAGGGACACATATTTTTATTTTTTTTTCAATTAGGGCTTTGGTGTGAGAGCAGGGGATGGTGCCTATGGTACCATCTATCTGAACCACGCCCTATGATTTCTGTAGGTGTTTAAATGAAATAGTTTTGTTTAATGTTTTTTTGTTTTTTTTTTTATTGTAATTAGACTTACGGAAATAAAGGCATATATTATTATTATTATTATTATTTAACCTTTAGTCAACTGAGTGTTCTTCCCCGACGTAAAGTGCGAAGTTGGGTAACTCAGTGAACCCTGTTTGAAAACTACTTAATCAATATAGTAAGCTGATATAAAAAAGTTAAAAGTTAATTCATAAACTTGAACATATATATTTGAAGCATACAAAAATATTAACTTATAAAAAAACTCAAAAAACATTATTCTGCATTGGCGCAATTTTCATAGCAAGTGTAATTTTTTTCAATTCGTCGGTGTCTTGAGCATATGAATTTTTGACATCTTAGAGTACTTTTTTTGTCATATTTTTGTGTGCAGAAGTAACACTACCTCTCTTTTTATCGGTAGGCAATGGTGAGAGTGGCAGAATTTCTTCATTTTTGCACACTCCACAAGCAGCCAGAGCTCGAATGACGGGATTTTGTAAGTTCTGATTGGTTTCAAGTCTTCTTTGCATATTAGGCAATGCTAAGGATTTTCCTAAATCCAGCAGGTACTGTCGTCGGGCCCTCATTTTTCCACGATTCTAATGTGGATTATGGTGAATCCAAATTATAAAACTATTTAGAGATGCTGTGTGAAGCATATTCATAAATAACCTCAAAGGCCATCTGGATGTCCTCCTAGAGCATGTATACTCTCTTGTTAGTTTGTCAGCATTGTCTACTGCTCCCTTTGTTGCATTATAATCTAAAATTATAATTGGTTTCTTTTGTTCTTCATCACTTACTTCGTCATGTAAATGTTGGGTTGAAAGAACATGAACCATTTTATTCTTCTTTGGCATATAAGACACCATAGCTATTCTTTTATCATAGTAAGCAAAGCGAGATGAAAATTCGTCACGTCCTATGGTTGAACATAGTTCAGAAGATGTGTGCGGCTTGTTCTTTCGAACAGTTCCCAGCAGAGTAATTTGTTTTGTTACAAGAAATTCGGCCAATTCCACAGATGTAAAAAAATTATCTGTTGTGACGCCTCTCCCAGAATTATATATTGGTTTTTCTCAGGTTTATTACCTTCAAGTTTAGCCAAGCCATACTTAGCTGGTTTAGACTTTATATATTGTCTGAATGGGCATTTTACTATGAAAACCACCAACTGCTCATCAACGGTAATATGTTCGTACGGACTGAATGATTCTTGACAATTTTTAAAAAACATATCCCATAACTCTCGAATAGCAGCTAGCTTGTCAAGTTTTCTTCACTCTTGACGAGTATTTGTGTCATCAAATCTGATAAAACGATAAATTTGAATAAATCTATTTCTTGACAATCCAGCTGTAAATATTGGTCTTCTGTAGGTTTCACCTGTTGATCATAGTTTTGAAATACACTCTTTTCTGCAATGGAGAGCCCCACCCGTTATCAGAAGTCCAATAAAAGCTAAAATTTCGATCTTGTCCACAGGTTGCCAAACTTTAATTTTATCAGGATGAGTATTATTCCAAATGGTGACAACCCGTTTGGCTTCCTCATTTGTATGGATGACTATACCATCCAGGATATTGTCAGTAAGAAATAATTTGAAGCAATCAACGATTGAAGTCACATTTTCTGCACGGGTGGTAGGACCAGGCTTAGCTTTTACTATATTGTGTTGCAGCCGTCGACTAGATTTTGGTGGAACTGCATTCCACGTTTTACCTGCAAATAATTACTCCTTGCGCAAAAATGATGTGATTTTTTATTTACCTGATTTGAACGTGTAAGGTGTAGTAGAACTATCTGCTTGGTTGTGTAAATCTGTGTGGTCTTCAATTTCATTTTCACTTTCTTCCGACAGCTCTTCAATATTCAATAAGTCTACGAAAAAGTAAGGTTATGTTGTGCGAAGGTTCTGTCAAACTCACTCAAGAACACTCTTTGTTCTGAATCAGAGAACTCATTTGCGCATAACATACTAAGTGGGGTAACTCAGTGACCTCCGCATATATATTTATATTTTACATTTTGTTTTCATTTTTAAAAACTCGTGAGCGAATTTTTAGTTAGTAACTGACTAAAGTGAGGATTATATAAATCTACAACACAAAGAAAAAAAAGTCTATCAAATATCAAGTAAAATGCACACCTGGGATCACTAAGTTACCCCACTTCGTCGGTTAAATGTTAAACTAATCCTCAGAGTTTTACAGCACCTCACGCTTGCAAGACTATTCCAATAGGAGCGATGCTTACTAACGTGTGTAGATCTGGTAAAAGTTTTGATATTGCCATCGAACTTTCACACATTGGTTCTGTACCTGTGAAATATCATTTGCTGGCATCTCCCAACACAATTCTGTGATGTTTCTCCAGTTGTCCGAGCTTCCTATGGCACACCAGTACTACCACTGAATCGAACTTGACAGCATTCTCTCCCTTGAATAGAGTCTCTACCGGTTCATTTTCATACAGGCAGTTCAAAATGTATTCTGCACAACCCTGGATGACGATTGATTCGGCCTAAAAGATGAAAGGGGAGACTCATAAGCTCACATTTTGGACAGTGATACCGTCTCGTCTGTTTGATATAGTTGAAGATGTTGGTATGTTCTCTTGCTTTGCCTTGTTTAATTTCATTGTCATATTATTGTTATTACACTAGGCGCTACTCTAGTTGTTTATAATATATAAACTAATGGAATATTAGTATTCTAGTAGTATAGTAAGTGACAGTGATACCATGTTAAGTGTTAATCAAATCCTTCTGGATCAAAATCCTAGTAATCCTATCAGTCCACAGCAATCATTACACAACACAAGAATAGCAAATATCTAACCTTCGACTAGACCAATGCGAACTAAGCCTGGTACTGTAATATTCATGGAACTAAATGCAAAGTGCTGTCTGTGGACGGACAACTCAATAAAACGTAAACAGGCGTAGCCGTTGACTACCAGTTGTATAGTTGTTATTCCGGTAGTATCTATTTTTTTTTTATGTTCCAACCGTTGGTTGCACTGACCGGCTTGATTTAATTTTCTCTCTAGGCGTGAAAACTACGCACAAACAACGAAATCGAAGCTCGTTACAGGAAATGAAAATCGATCGCCATCTTCGGGAAAATGTCAGTGAGAAAGTTAGTCGAAACGATATTGTGTTTTTGTTGGGGTTCTGCAAACGTTTCAATATTGTTTTCTTTTGCAAGACCGCACAATATTGTTTTCAATTTTAGATAGGAATTCAAAAATGCTATACGCCGATTTAATTTCTATTTAAGCCGTTTATCCGTTTATTGAATGCCCACTGCGATTTAATCATATAATGGAAATTGCTAAGTGATTTTTCACAAACTGTTACCGCTCTTCATGTGATTGACTTCAATACTATTTTAATGTATACAAATTGCACAAATTTTTAATCATAATATAGTTGCTAATAATGTTTTTGATTAAATATTGATACAACAATACCCGTGTAGATACACGAATGATTTAATTAGGTTGGTTGTGGTGTGGTTGGTGTTTCCACTAACATAAAACGCCTAAAAAGAAGAATATGCTTACAGAAGATAGTTTCGGAAAGTTCAATATAGGTTCAGTTACCAAAATAACCAACGGTTTAACTTGTGTATTGAATGTGAGACTACTGCAATTTTTGAATACTAATTCTCTAGAAGAACATGCCACAGATAATAATTTCCTTGTCCATATTATATACAGTGTTATGATAAAGATTTTTGAAAAAAATGCAAAAACACGTCAGTTTATTTTAGTCCTCGTCTTTTAACATAAGTCAAAAAAATAAAATGTCAAATTTAGTTAAGTTATCATTATTTTTTTTTAATAGGAAGCTAGTTTTTTTTTAGATTATTTGCCTCATTTAATTGTCAATTAATTGCTATTCACTCACATGAATTTTATTATATAATATATAATCGATTGCTACAGAGTGTTGCCCAAATTTGGAAAATGAACAAATTTGAGTATATTATTCGAATTCATAGATCAAGCTTTAGAAGCGGACTACGTGGTTTCGTTATTCCAGGTCTCATCAGTGCAACTCCGAATGCAAGATTTAATTTCATCGTCTTTCACCTCTCAACTTATTTGTACAGGGTGTGCCAATTATCTGAATTCGGTGAATTATATCTGAACTATTAGTTTAATTAAAAAGTTTTAAGTAAAAATTGTTCGGGATCAACTGCTCTATATCGTAAAATTATTTTAGTGTATACAGGGTGTTCAGTTTTGGCTGAGCGTTATAAAACTTTTTTTTTTAAATAGAACAACCTATATATTATGACATTTTCAGATTCCCCGTTGTAAATTAAGATAGTTTTGTCTGACAAACCTAGTACTAAAAATTAACCGTTTCCGAGATATTTCAATTTTAAGAGAAAAAAGATCATTTGCATGGTTGTCTTTGAAAATTAATTCCGTCTATACTAATATTTGTTTTCCAACGATTCTTTGGCATAATTATGACATTACCTTAAGTTAAACAATCCATGCCAAATATCTTCACTATAGCATACAGGGTGTTTCTAAATTGAAAATTAATCGTTGCATCTTTAATACGGTAAAACTCGTTTTTTTCAAATGGAACACCCTGTATATTTTTATGCCATTTAATAGTGCTTCAAGTTCTCTTTCAATCGCTTGTAACATTCCCTATAGCTAAAGTTTATACTTTTTGAGATATAGGTAATTTACTATAAAATACATAAACATTTATTGATATTGGTAAGATGAAGTCAACAGTGCTGTGCCAACTCTACTAATATGTAGATATAAAACGATGTCTACTTTAATAAAAACAGAAATAGAAAAATAAAGGCTTATTAAGTACAAACAAAATTTTTACCAAAAATAAAATATATATATATATATATTATATATATTATAGTAAATACAAATATCTATTATAAACATAAATAAGAAGGGTTATAAAATGTCTTTGAAATGGCCACTTCATTGTTTATACACAGCTCTAACCGCTGCCGAAATGACAATTTGACACGTAAAAGTGTTTCCGGATTTACTTGTCGAAAAGCAGCGATAATTCTTTCTTTCACGTCAACAACAGTAGTTGGTGTTTCTTGATAGACAATATGTTTTATATGTCCCCACAGAAAGAAATCTAAAGGAGTAAAATCGGGAGATCTAGCTGGCCAAGCAATAGGTCCACCCCTTCTAACGCATTTATTGCCGTATATTTGTGTTAATAATTGTCGTACCAACACATGATTCTGGCAGGGAGCACCGTCATGTTGGAACCACATATTTCTTCTAGTAAGAAGTGGTAGATCTTCTAGCAAATTTCCAAGTTCGCTGAGCAATAAATGTCTTTTTTACCTCGTCTAGGTCCGTCGAAGAAATGTGGACCAACGACAGTATTGCCAATAATACCACCTCACACGTTAAGTGACCATCTGTTTTGGCGACAAATTTCATAAATTATGTGTGGATTCATGTCTGCGTAATAATGATAGTTGTGTCTGTTTACATAACCATTATTGTGGAAATTAGCGTCATCTGTCCATAGCACATTATTAAAAAATTCCAGGTCTTCGTTCATTTTTGCCATTACCGTTCTGCAAAATTGTATTCGCCTATTATGATCTAAAGGTAACAGCTCCTGATGCAGTTGCATTTTATACGGATGATATTTATTCTGTTTCAGTATCCTTCTTAAAGAACTTACACTAATATCCAAATCTCTACACATTGTTCGTAGGCTGATATTGGGGTGTTCTACTACTGTCTGCAAAACCCGTACTTCATTTTCATCCATAGTAATAGTTTTTTTGCGTAAATTTGGTTGTACTTAACTGAGCCGCAGTCCACAAATCTGGTTGTCAATCGTTCTATTTACTTAAATTTCTAGGTATACGTATTATGATTAATAATAAATATTTCTTCTGGTATTATACAATTTTTAATAGAATTATTTTATATCTACCTATTACTAGAGTTGGCACAGCACTGTTGACCATCTTACCATTATCAATAAATGTTTATGTATTTTATAGTAAATTACCTATATGTCAAAAAGTATTAACTTTAGCTATAGGGAATATTATAAGCGATTGAAAGGAAACTTGAAGCACTATTAAATGGCATAAAAATATACAGGGTGTTCCATTTAAAAAGAAATAAGTTTTACCGTATTAAAATGCAGTGATTAATTTTCAATTTTGAAACACCATGCATGCTATAGTGCAGATATTTGGCATGGATTGTTTAACTTAAGGTAATGTCATAATTATGCCAAAGAATCGATGCAAAATAAATATTAGTACAGACGGAATTAATTTTCAAAGACAACCATGAAAATGATCTTTTTTCTCTTAAAATTGAAATATCTCGGAAACGGTTAATTTTTAGTACTAGGTTTTTCAGACAAAACTATCTTAGTTTACAACGGGAAATCTGAAAATGTCATAATATATATGTTGTTCCGTTTAAAAAAAGAAAAGCCAAAACTGAACACCCTGTATACACTAAAATAATTTTACGATATAGAGCAGTTGATCCCGAACAATTTTTACTTAAAACATTTTTTAATTAAACTAATAGGTAAGATATAATACACTGAATTCAGATAATTGGCACACCCTGTATAATACCTCCGACAATGGACTAATTAGAACCTCATGCCCTCTAGTGAGCAAGGTGGGAAGTAGCACACCAGGCACTACACAGCACAAGTCGGTACAGCAGATACTGATTTAGCTCGGACAATTCGTGGATTGTCATTCCTAGTAGATGTCTCGATCTGCTAGCAGTCAATGGTGAATTCCGTATACGGCTTACCATGACGTAACATATGACAACGTCCAGAAATGTCAATATAAAAACCAAAAAAGTGTAATGTAATGAAAATAGATCAAGCATTAGAAATGGACCACGTGTGGGATGAATTTGCATCTTTTTATCAGGTAGTGGAGAATTGGGCAAGAAATTTTAAACTTGACAGAACAAAATGTTGGTACTGGACGGTCGAAAACTGAAAGATAAACGAAACATTCCGAAAATTTGTAGCTCAGAGTTGTGGCTTGTTAATAGGTGGCGTAGAAAAGAGTGGCCGCACGATGGGTTCCAAAAATGGTACCGCCAGAACAAAAACGCATTCAGAGAAATGATGTTTCTACATAATAATAATAATAATAATAGTCTTTATTGCCATAATACTGATACTATTAATAATGCTTTAAATACAACATGTTAGCAATCACAGGGCGAGTTTCAGACGTAAGTCTGCTTACACTAACCCTGAAAGGAAGAGAAAATAAATAACAGGACAAACAAAATAATATACATACTACAGTGCATAATGTTATTATGAAACAAAAATCTGCGTAATGATCATAACAGAAAAGCAAAAAGAAACATACACATATACATATACCATACATCTACAAGCGTTTACTAAAAGAGATAAGATAAGAGGAAAGTAATAGAATATACTAGTAAGCGGATAGACAGAGTAGCACACACCTCACTGATTCTGACTCAAGAGTTGTTTGAGACGAGACCTAAAGGCAGGAACGGTCAAATTTTTAACGAGCTATCAAGATTGATGATGCTGTGTCCAGTTTCTACAATACTATTTACGTCGTTGTGGATCAATTTGTACCACTATATAGGACCTCGAACCGTAAATTTGCTCCATGGTTTAATCAAAACATCAAATTCCACTTGAAACAAAAAGAATATTACTTCTCCAAATGGAAACGTACCAAATCTGAGGTTTGTCGTCGGGAGTTCCAAAGACTTCGCTCTTTACTTAAAACTGAAGTTGAAACAGCCTATAAGGAATATCATACTAAACTTGAGTGTGATATTATGTATACACAATCCAAAATTATTTTGGAACTTTGTCAATAGCAAGCGATCCTCATCTAGAATACCGGGTTCGTTGACGCTGGATAATGTACCTCTTAACAAACCTAAGGATACAGTGCAGGCCTTTGCTGATGTGTTTGCTGATGCTTTTACTGGTGCCGACTCCACCGTAAATGAAGACCTGGATTGTGATATGAACCTTACTGCATTTGATATTGGAGAAATAACCAGTTCTGACGTTATGAAGGGACTTAGAAAACCTAAAGCTGATATGACCAGTGGCCATGATGGTCTTCCAGGGTTCCTACTCAGAGATTGTGCGCCAGTGCTTTGTGACCCACTTGTTACACTTTTTAACTTGTCACTTCGCTCTTCAACCTTTCCAACATGCTGGAAGATTAGCAGAATTACGCCGGTTTTTAAGAAAGGAAATCGTTGCGATATCCGTAACTATCGACCTAGCAAGCTATCGAATAGCATTAAGCCGTATCTGTCTATCAATCAACATGGTTTTATCAGCAACCGGTCTACCATTACTAACTTAGTAGAGGTTACTCAATATTTGAGTGAGGCCCTGGATACTCGGCAACAGGTGGATGTTATCTACACTGACTTCAGTAAAGCGTTTGATACAATTGATCACTCAATACTTACTGTAAAGTTACTCTCGATGGGTGCTTCCCCGAAATTTGTTACCTTTTTAAAATCATACTTAGATCAACGCAACTGCTATGTATATTACAACGGCTATACTTCCAATTCCTTTACTGCATGTTCTGGAGTACCGCAGGGATCCAATTTAGGACCGTTACTTTTTATTATTTACATCAACGATCTTTTGAATTCATTAGACTGTAGGATACTTGCATATGCCGATGACCCCAAGATTTTTAACAAAATTACTTCTGCATCAGACTGTTTAGACTTGCAAAGAAATCTCACTGCTATCAACGTATGGTGCATAAAGAACAAAGTTCGTTTGAATGTTGACAAATGTGCCATTCTGTCATATACTAAGCGTTCTGTAACCACTACTTATCAATACTCTATCAACGAAACCGTTATTCCGAGAGTCATGCAGTTCAAAGACCTAGGAGTGCTTTTTGATTCCCAGTTATCTTTTACAAAGCACATCACTGATATTAGCTTATCTGCCTCTAAATCTCTAGGTTTCCTTATTCCCTCTTCACGATCCTTTAGTAACCCAGACACAGTTAAAACATTGTATTATTCTTTGGTTCGCACGAAATTGGAATATGCGTTGTTGGTCTGGTACCCTCACTATGTCTATCAGCAGCTGTTAGTGGAAAGAGTTCAGAAACGATTTTTGAAGTACTTATCATATAAATTGGATGGATTTTATCCAGTTCGTAGGTCTGATTACAACAATTGCTTCTTCGACATGCATTTACGTCATTGCGTTAACACGTTGAAGCTAGTGGTAAATTTCTGATTACAACAATCTGCTTCTTTGCATTTACGTGTTGGTTAACGAAAAATTAGTGGTAAATTTATTATTAAAGATTTGCAATATAATATTGACGGAAATTATTATTATTATTAAGATTATTGTAACGGAAATAGATATTATAAGAAAACGAGCGCTTGAATAAAGATGAAGTAAAGACTGGTGGTGATATTAACCCTCTAAGTTTCGTCGTAATACTGTGAATATCGGACCTAAACCGAATTTTTTTAAATAGATATGGAGGAGTGCGATGTAGTAGGATACCATGAAAAGTCGTCAACATTTTTAACTCACGCCTGTTCCACATATTCAGCCAACCAACCGCGCTCAGTTTATGCGAGATTCGATCGTATTTTCTGATACCAAATATAAATCTAACGCATGAATTTTGAATCTTTTGAATGCGAGTAGCAGAAAGTGAATCAATTGCAGAATAGTAAACAGTAGAGCAGTATGTAAATTGAGACAATACCATTGCCTCACATAACCTGGTTTTGATGTTACACGGTAGGGATGTTCTGTGAGGATACAGCTTTCTTAAGTTTAAGTATGCATTTTTAATGTACTCATGTACCTGATCACGAAATCTGAAAGAATTGTCCATGTGTAACCCCAAATTTTTAGACTTGTCCACCGTTGAAACTGCAACACCTCCAATAGTGACGTGAAAAGCATGTTGCAATTCGCTACACGTTTTTGATTTCCCAAAAAGCAACAGCTGTGTCTTCAATGGATTGAGCTTAAGATTGTACTGGATAGAAGTAGTATGAAGATTGTTAAGATCGGCGTCCATTTTCTCCTTAGCAGATTGCCAATCATGTGGTGAGAACGATAAATATAATTGCACATCGTCTGCATACATGTACATCTTACAAAATTTTGCACATTTAATAAATTGAGACGTATAAATTGAAAAAGAAGTGGCCCTAAAATGGATCCTTGGGGAACTCCAACAGCTAACTTCAGTGGAGTCCACACAAACAGATTGAAAACGATTAGTTAAATAATTTCTTATCAGATTAGAAGATTTTATATCTACTCTCAAGTAGTGAAGAAGAGAGCGCAAAGTGGCATGGCAAACAACATGCATATAGCAAGTGATATCGCAGAATACCATGTCGTGGCCTGAAAGTTCGCAAGATATCACGCTCGAATTGACAGATGAAATACTGTCACTACATAGAACTACATCCAATAGGGACGCAGAAGTTTTAGTCAAACGAGTAGGTTGGTCAATAAGTTGTTTCAAATTGAAACATTTAATAATATCAACAAAGTATAAGCTGGATGGCTCGTAAGGTTTTAGTAAGTCAAAATTAAAATCACCAAAGCAAATCACATTATCAGTAAAACAGAAAGATAGGTCTCGACTATTTTCCAATTCGCTCAAAAAGAAATTATGATCTAATTGAGGTGGTCTATAGGCAACCCCAACAGCTAACCGACATCTGTTGATGACTACGTGTAGCCAAAGCTACTCTATACTCTCACTGGAGTTCACTACTGAAACCTGACAACCTTCTTTAACGTAGGGGAAAAGCGGGCAAAGTGACACAGGCGGGCAAAATGACTTCTTTTTGTTTGAAACAATCTAACAACTTTAAAAATACCAAACTATAATTATTATTTGGCAATTCGTTGCTGTGTGTAGTGGAAGTTCACTAGGCTCACAATAAATGATGTTAGTGTAGTGTTTGTGTTTATCAGGCATAACTTGTAATGTAAGTAATATTTTGAGACAATATTTAACTATTAAATATTACTTTTTATGCTATTTTCGAGATGTCCGCATAATAATGTGATTGTAGACTGCATGATGCTTGAATAGTTTTTGATTTTGTATTCGCTTTCAAGTTTTCTCAGGATGAATGATCAAAATCTAACGAGACGGGCAAGCCCACACATCCCGGCAGCGGGCAACTTGAATCACTATGTCATCTTGCCCGTCCTTTTTATAATGTTGGATTGAAGTGATAATTTTATTTCAGTATGGTTTATTCGTATAAGAGGAAGACGAATAGGGTAAGTTGGAATGAGGCAGATATGGAGAAAGCTCTAGAAGCTGTCCACAAGGGAGAAATGGGCTGGTTAAAGGCGAGTAAAATGTTCAATGTACCGACTGCCACTTTACGTCGCCGTGGCCTCAGGAAGATCAAAATTGCTGTTAATATTAAAAAGCGCCGCGGGTCGTTTGAATCTGCACTAAACAAAGAGGCAGAAAATGCAATGGTCAATCATATTCTAGACTTAGAATCTCGTTTCTTTGGGTTAACAACAACAGACGTGCGAAAGCTTGCATATGAAGTAGCGGAAAAAATGAAAATTAAACTCCCTTTTAATAAGGAACTTAAGATGGCAGGAAAAGGATGGCTACATGGTTTTCGACAACGCAATCGCCAATTATCATTGCGTCCCCCAGAAGCCACGTCTCTTGCTCGAGCTGAGGCTTTTAATAAAGCTCAGGTACATAAATTTTTTGCTAAACTTGACAAAGTTATCAATGAGTATAAAATCCATAAGACTATGATATTCAATATGGATGAATCCGCGTTAACAACGGTACACGTCCCATCAAAAATACTCGCTCAAAGAGGCAAAAAACAAGTTGGCGCAATCACAAGTGCAGAAAGAGGAGTGCACACAGCAGTTGTAGCTTGCATGAGCCCTGGAGGAATATATGTACCACCATCCATAATTTTTCCTCGTAAAAGATTCAATCCACTATTATACGACGACGCAAAGTGGATGCGCCATTTTATCGATCACATCAGACCTAATTCAGAGCAAAAAGCTTTATTAATCTTAGATGGTCATTCAAGCCATAAGAGCTACGAAGCCTTAGAATTGGCTAAGATAAATTCAGTTGTTCTTCTTTGTTTACCGACACACTGCACGCACCGTCTCCAACCACTGAACGTAGCCTTTTTTGGCCCTATGCATAATTATTACAATCATGCTGTCACTCAGTGGTTGAGAGAAAATCCTGGTCGTACGGTCAATATTTATCAAGTGTTCAAACTTTTCAACGAGGCATACGAGAAAACGGCGTCACTTGAAATCGCATCGAGTGGTTTCCGTGCAACGGGAATATCGCCGTTTAACGCTAATATTTTTCCGGACCATATGTTTTTACCTAGTTTAACAACAGATACGCCCGGAGCCGTACCT
Organism: Holotrichia oblita; assembly: GCA_023690525.1. NCBI lineage: Eukaryota > Metazoa > Arthropoda > Insecta > Coleoptera > Scarabaeidae > Holotrichia > Holotrichia oblita. The sequence continues at coordinate 31,113,264 of CM043016.1, forward strand.
GTTACTGAAAACGAAATTTTAAAAGATACCCAAGAGCCCAAAAATTCCAGAGCACAAGCACTCATTATTTTTGAACCTCCAAAGAAAGATCAAGAAAGTGGTACAGCAAATATATCTCCAACAGAGCCACTTGACCATACTTGTCCGCCCAGATCAAGGGACAACATTCACAAAATTTTAACGGAAACATGTCCATTTCCTCAAAGTAATGTAAGAAACACTACTAAACGCAAGAGTGGCTGCTACCAAGATGTATTAACCGAAAGCGCGTACCTCCAAAGCCTTCCTGACAAAGAAAATGAAAAGAACCAGCGACAGAGTGACAAAAAAAATGATGTCAAAAGAAAGCTTGTCGACGAACGTGAAAAGAAGCAGCAACAGCAGAGAAAGAGCCAAAGAAATGTGGTTAAAAGGAAACTTGTTGAAGATGACTCCAGCGGAGAAGAAAATCCATTTAGACTTGACGATGACGAAGAAGACTGTGCTTGTCCTTATTGCAATGGCTTGTTCAGTCGATCAAAATCAAAAGAATGGTGGCTAGGATGTCAACTTTGCCAAAAGTGGTGTCATGTCGAATGCGCAGGTCTATCTAGAAAAGCGAAGAATTTTATTTGTGAGCTATGCCAGCCGTAACAACCTTCTTTAAACAATGTATTTTTCGACTTTTGCCCATTTAGATTATATTAGATTTACTATGTCATTTTGCCCGACCCGGGTGGGCAAGATGGTTTTTTGTCAAAGAACAAGTTTTGGTTATTTATAATAAAGTTTAAACGAAAATGGTGGTTTTATTGCAAAACATCTGAGAATACATTGTTGACCATCAGTATCGATCAAGGATTTTGCTTTAGCACTTTATTATTTTAAATAATCTGGAAAACAGACAAAGTGTGTCATCTTACCCTCCTCTCCCCTAAATACCCACTCCTCCACCTCTAGATTGCCTATCATATCTGAAAAAGTTAAACCCGTCTAGATGTAGACTATCCGACTTATCATCCACACCAAGCCATGTCTCACACAACGCCAAAATATCAATATCATTAACCGTTACGTAGTGAGCCAGATCATGCAATTTAGGGAGCAAAGATCTAATGTTAATGTGTGCCAATCTAACGCAACCGCCAAGCATATTAAAGAAAGAAGCAAATTATCTTATAACAAAGAGAAATAAACAATCCCAATATTGGGTTCCCAGTTTCTTAAGGTTCCATTAGGCTGACACTATTCAGAATTTGTTTCTATATGCGTTCAAATGTTCTTGTCGAACTAAATTAGTCTTTTTTGATTCGCCAATCTATTTTCCTTCACTTGTTTCAAGTATATCTATTTTATACGTATTCCTTTTTGAAACCTGTTGGTATTCATATTTAAAGTTTCTCCATGATATCATTACACAACTACTGGCAAAGTTGCTGTGCTTTCTATGTCCTTATTTAGTTCCTCTACAACTGTTTGTTTGATTTCGATGTTTTATGCATTCCATCGTCATTTTTCTTGTACTTACAGTCTTCATTAGCATTCTAGTCTGTAGTTTGGTTCAAGATTCGAGAGCTCGAGTTAGCTTCGAGTTCGTCACTGGAAAATGAAAGTTTTTTTTTTCTAATTCATGTAATAAAACAATAAATTCCAAAATTTAAAAAATACAGCTTTAAAAACTCCAACTCAAATTAATATTTACTTACAGGGTCATTAGCCTATAAACTTAAATAGTATCGTGTCTACTAAAATTAACTGAATAAGCAATCCTTAGTTGTCGACTTCTGTAAAGTTCTTTAATGCTTCCCTATGTCTTTTACGTTTTGTCGTAGACTGCAACTGTACAAGAGACATTAAATCCTAGTTGTCAGCCAAGTCTACAGAAGTAATTTACTAATGTAGTACATCCTAAGATTTATAGCTGCAATACTTCTCACCGTTACCGCAGACGTATTTCGTATTATACATACCTAACCTCATTTTAACTCGTATCGATTCAAAAAACAAAGTTATAGATATACATAGACGCGGCTAGGGAGTCGTTACCCTTTCACGTGTCCTTGCCTACGTAGGTAGAAGCGCATTCTTTATTAATCATCCCTTTTTCTAGCGAGCTCCGTGTACCTATCACGGCCGGGTCACTTGCTCCATATTTTCTTCTAGTTAACGGAACTACGGGCGGCTTCCGCTACTTGTAGTACCACCGCCGACAAGTCAGGTACACAATAGCGTAATATAAATACGTACAGACATGCAGTACTTGTATAAAGTAATAGTGTGTTGCACCGAAACAACCTAATTCAGTACCTACCGCAATTACATTGAACATACTGCAGATAATCTAAGTGCAATGACACAGAACTGGGTCACCTTATTGGACAACGCACATATATTACATGTGCTTATTTATACGGGGTTTCTCGGGAAGGAAAAATGTTACGTGGAAGAAGGTCGAGATTTAATGTTACCGAACTTCAGACGTCCTAACATGCTCTGATAGGTCATTATGCTAATGAGGATATTTTGTTTTTCGTAAACACGCCTTCTCACATTTACATATCGCTGAGCAAGAACAGGAAAAATTAGATTTTGTTGGAGACTGTTTACCTAATTACACTTGTGAGCAATGTTTTTATCCCAAGTTAATCACTGATAAATTAAACAGCATATAGTAAGCATACAGGACAGACATTATTCGAAATGCTTGATTTAGCTCTGGTTATGGAGGAAATGCAGGTTCCGATAGTTTGGTCCACAGTAGTTATATTTGTAAACTATTTTGTGTCGGTTCTATGAAGGAAATTTAGAAAAACGTACGACCTGATGTCTTTTGCTCAGTTATGATAGAAAAAATTACATTAGACTAACAAGCAAAAGCACGCAACTGTCCCTCGCCGATTTTGATAAAATTTGACAAGAATGTAGAACATCGAAAAATATTTGACACGTATTTTTTTTTAGGGCCCCGTTTTTGGTTTTAGGGGGTGTAACGGGGGCTCAAAGTTACCCTCAAAAACACATTTTCTTTAATATTTCAGAAACGAGAAGAGATATCGTGATGTGGTAAAGACTAGATCGTTCCTTACTGCGGGCTCTACATTTTAGGTAGAAAATAGAACAGTGGCGTACCGATGGGCTCGTTAGGGGGTCAAAAAAATACAATTTTTTCTCGCCCCTGCTCCTGTATGTTATGAATTGATCTTTTCTATTTTTATCTTTAAACTACATGAAAAAATTATAGAGAATTTGGCGGCATTTCGATATATGCTTACCGGACACTATCCCTTCTTATATTTTTGAAATTCAATTTAAGGTTTCATCAAATTCAAGGGGTATTTAAGCTAATAACTACAATTGTTTATTATATATTAGAATAAACATGTAATCTGATACAATAGAATGAGTACCACGATTCAAAAATGTCGCCAACGCTTATTTATCTAGACGTAAAAACTAACAAAAATTATTGCCAAGCTGATCTCAAAATACATTTCTTTATTTATCGTTGCCGCTATATAAGCGTGTGGTCGTCTCGCAAAAATTTAGTATCATAGAGTGTCTTGCTCTAGTCATTACAAATGGTTCTTTTTGCGTTAACACTCCTGCTTACACCTTAAGGTGCGGTTAAAATATAGTAGATTCCTCAGTCGGTAACTGAATTTTTATAGCTTTTGGCTGATTTAGAAAGAATTAATTGTATATTTTGTATTAAACATGACGATATGATGCCTCCGGAGGGACTAAGCTATTTTGTTTGTAAAAATAACGTCAAAATTTATTTCAAACAACGAGTAAATAGCAATGAATTGAAATAATTTTGCATTTAGAATATAAGGAAAAAATCGTAGATGAATGCCAAATTGCGAAAATTGTAAATAAAGCATTCGTTTTTGCAAAAGCTATGTCAGTAGCTACAACAAGTTATATGATTAATATCTGTCAAATTAACTTTGGCACTTGTCTGTAAGATGTCGATAATTGATTGTGTGTATTAGGTTGCCTAATTTGATAAATTTAGGAAATAAGACAAAGAAAATATTTTAGTAATCGCTGCCAAAAACAATGTTTATAAGGGTAAGTTGAAAAAATCATAACTCAAGTTATCAAATTGTACGTTTTCTATTTAGTGCAAACAAAATCTTATGAGAAAACAAAAAGATTAAATCCAAAATTGTTTACATAATTTTATGCAAGGTTGTGTATGTATGTATTTGAAAGTTTACCTGTACTAAAAATAATTTATTTCGTTCTGCATAAATTATACATATAGTAAGAAATAAATATCAAATACAACAAACTTTTAAATGTATTATGGATGAAATAGAAAATTTGTTCATTTTTAAAAAACAAACGTTACAAAGAAATTAAAATGTTTGTGTATTTCGTTGAAAAATATATTTTTTTGTAGGAAAATAAGACAAGTTTGATATACACTATTATGTTTATTGAAACCAGGAAATATGCTGCAGATGTTAAGCAGTGAGGTAGCGTTCAAAATACCTTACACCCGCTACACCGAAGAATTGTATTATTATATGGGTACTTGATCTTCACAATATCCGAAATCAAACCGTGATAGCACTGTATGCACCTGCATATCTATATCTTCGAGTATACCAAGGCTTCAATGCGCACGCGTCACCTTTCTTTCCAGATTTCTTGTTTACAAAAATGGTTTTTGACATGAATCCACCTTGATTTTTTACAGTTTTAGAATAAATATGTGAAAACGTGTGTATTTATTTTTACCTTGGCTAAACTTCCGTATGTCGACCACTGAATTGACAATTTATATGCAGTTTAACGGAAAGTACACGTTTTACTGAGTTCAAAATGACCCCCCTTTTTTGCGGAGATCAGTCTAGAAAAAGCGATGTAAAAAGTGCTATTTCTAAGTTATGTTTCACTGGTGTTTTGACATTTCTGCGACGATTTTCAGCTCATCCAGTCAGAATTATGAAAGATCGAGCGGTAATTTAAAACGTCGTTTGGGAATGAAAAAATAGTCATTTATATTTTGTAGTATCTTTTAATACTGAAAGATTTCAGCAACTAAAAAACATATCTCCTCGTGTATTCTATTAAATTTAGTGCAAATACATTATATAAAATAGGAACGTATCTAAAGAATTAGTTTAGTTTTAATGGACCGGTTGCAATTAGGAAAAAATCGCTAATCGACATGCGCGGCGCGAACTAAATCACGCCCATTTTTTCAAATATTTAGTGGCTTATCCAGTGCATGAACTACGAAAGTTCCCTATGTCCGCGTTGTTCCCAATACGTTGATAACTTGTTAAAATTGAAGTTTTTTAACTTCCTCAAATCTTTCGTCCACATTTTTAATAAGAGAAACGTTCGAAGATGATGACAAGTTCCAACAACCGCATGCGATATTCACATTTGATTCGCATCGTCCGCGTCCAGACTGCTACCAACATTGTAACTTCAAATAATCTAGGTGCATAACAGTCACAGTTACCGGGCATAAGCAAAGAACATTTTTTTATAAATGAAATCGATGCATTGCAATTAATAACAATTAAAAGACATTTGACAAAATGTTAAATCTAATATTAAAAATATCTTCAAATTTAGCCAAAATAGTATGTAAATATTCATAATTTTTTTCTTAATATTAACTTACACATTTAATTGTGTATATGACACGTAAATAATTATTTTAAAAATAAATGTTATGCCTTAACATCAAATTTCGCTGTTTAAATTTAATAAAACACAAAAGAAGAAATGTTTTTTAGTCACTGAAATATACTTATTAATTGTATTAAAAGATACTGCAAAATCAAAAATGATTATTATTTTTATATTCCTCAACGACGTTTTTTAAAATTGCCGCTCGATATTTCGTAATTCTGACTGGATCAACTGAAAATCCTCACAGAAATGTCAAAACACTAGCGAAACAAAACCTAGAAATAGCACTTTTTAGATCGATTTTTAGGTATCTTAGACTGATTTTCGCAAACAAGGGGGTTCGTATTGAACTCAGTAAAACGTCTACATTCCGTTAAAGTGCATATAAATTGCCAATTCAATGGTCCACATACGGAAGTTAAGTAATCCTCTCTCTTCAAAGCAGGGCTGTGCCATCTGCCATCACTCAAGATATCAAAGAAAAATACCTTGAAAGTTTATTTTACATACATATGTGTTCGTCATTGTTTGCCAGACTGACATATGTATATCCAATGTATGCTATTTAAATATAAAATAATAAATAAAATTTAATTTGGCAGAGTTATTTATTTTGTTCCTAATAAAAAAGTTTGTATTTATCGCGAATATCATACCCGTCTGCCCGTATCCGCGTACATTTGCTTTAGTAGGTCCATTGAGAGAAAGACAATACAGAATGTTGTATTTTCCTTCCTTTGATACTTTCGGTAAATTTTAACATAGGTGAAATATAAATAGGTATCCATATACCTATTTAGTAGTACTTTATGTACTTACATACATAGTATATGCATAATACACATTTCTTGTAAAACGTAGTCTAAACGAGATATTTGCATTTTTTTGCTGGAAGTACAAAACCGATCATTTCTTACAGCTTGAGAATAGTTTATATTCTATACTTACGTTATAGATCCATGTAATGAAAATCTGAAATACAAATATTGTAAAATAAAAGAAATAATACTTTGCTTTGTTAATTTAATTAAATTAAATGGTTTAACAGTATTTACAGTATCAAAGAAACGGCTAAAACCGTCGATTATATTGTAGATATTTATAATTAATTGCAACAAGTTTATGGTATCTATAATACCCGAAGGCCATACACATCGTACGATTACATTCTCAACATTTTCTATTACCTGATAGGTGGGTACGCAACCGTGGAAGCGGAGATGTATATTTCGAAACTGATTTTAGCTAATATAATATATTTGTTGAGATTGATATTAGTAGAGTCCTCTATATACTGCTAGATGTTTTAAATCGGCCATTTTTTTACGTGATCATCTGTTACGAATCGTCTATGGTATTGTGCCCACCTTAAAATATATTTCTTTACTATGTGTCTTGTTCTACTCGGTATAATTACAATTAGTTCAAACACTTATAAATAAAGATAGTATAATAAATACTAACGTGCCATCGAAAAAAAAATAATTAGGGTAGGCTATGTAAATGTTTTTGATCGTTGCTTTAGCCACTATTACATAATGACATTTATTACTTGACATTTTATTGTAACTTTAGTTTATAACCTTTATAACCTCAAATTAAATGTCAAGGAATAAATGTCATTATGTGAAAGTGGCTAAAGTAACAATCCACAAATACTTTAATTTGATAACTGCGAGTCATGGAAGGAGAAATCTACTGGCGTTGTAAAGTGTCCCGGCCGTACTTCAAGGTATCCGCTTTTATACCAAGCATATTGAATAAAGTCGGTATATCTTGGCGAAGAGAATTATAAAAATAAGAATAATAATAATAAGAAAATAAATGTGTTAAGCCTTGCATGCGTAATATGTTGTTTCGTTGATGCAATTGAATTGCAAATGATGATAAAGCAATTGTATCTGATAACTGACGAACAAATTGCTTCCAGAAGCGGAAACCATAAACATCCAAAGGTTGTATAAAACCAGTGGCACCCTTGGGGATTGTTTTTACTGTAACTGGCCGAGCAAGTGGCACAGCATCTTCAATATCTTCGGGACTTTGGCCTGACCATGAGTCCATTAGTAGAAGGGTCTTCTGGCCAACATGGGGAGCATATACTTTACTAATCCACTCTAATACTAACTGTTTTGTAAGCTTTCCCGATTTTGTGGCCACAATGTACACATTTGGTGGACGGAATATTGTTTGTTGCACTTTTGGCCTCAAACTGCCACTTCCCTCTTTCAAACACACTAACAGTGGAGACAGCAACTTTCCTGCTGCAGATATTGTCGGCTGAATGGTATAGCTGTGTGTCGTCGCAGAAATTGATTGAACTACAGCTTCCACCTTCTTGGACCCACGCTCAATTAGTGTTCGACCACTCTGCATTTCCAAATTGAATCCGCTTTGGTCAGTATTGTAAATATTTTCTAATCCATATTCACGTATTAAACTGTGTATACTTCTGACAAATAAAGTTGCTTCTGCGGCAATATTTACGGCATTAGTCACTTGGGTCCTTGTTCGGAATTTCGTAATTTTGCGGGAAACTATATTGTGGGTTTGTTTGAATTTTTGTATTCACCAATGCGACCAACTCTTCTTCAGCCTGTAATGCCCATCTCCTTATATCCGAGTCATGGACAATCATTTGAGAGTCTACAGCACTTTGGAGCTGGTTAAACACATATTCGAAGATGCGATATAATTTTTCACGTCTGTTTCTGCCGCTGGACACGTGTTGTTCCCAGCGTGTCTTAGCTGCCGAAGTGAAGTAACCTTATAAAATCTATGTTGGACATTTTTTAGAGAAAGTCGTCCTTTTCTGCCACTTTTCCAATATTCAACAGCATTTTGTTTGTACTGGAGGTCTATATCAGCAGGTTCCTGCACTATTTCATCGCTAGACATCTCTTCTTCGATATCATAATTTACTCTCGTCGTCTTCCTCAATATACACTAGCTGTGGCCCAGGAAAGTCAGATTGTGAATCGAAAGCCAGGGTGCTTGTTTGTTCAGTGTCATAAGCGGGATCGCTACAGCCGCTGATAATGATGTCGAACACTGTTTGTGCGAGTGCCTCTTAGCACCATTCTGTGGAGATGCAGGTGTACCATGGTATTGCTTATTTATGAAACTTGTTAATATTGTCAATACGTTCAGTATATTTAACGCAAAAAGAACCATTTGTAATGACTAGAGCAAGACACTCTATAATACTAAATTTTTGCGAGACGACCGCACGCTTATATAGCGGCAACGATAAATAAAGAAATGTATTTTGAGATCAGCTTGGCAATAATTTTTGCATTTTTTTTGCCAAGGCATTATGAAGGTTTTTACGTCTAGATAAATAAGCGTTGGCGACATTTTTGAATGGTGGTAGTCTTTCTATTGTATCAGATTACATGTTTATTCTAATATATAATAAACAATTGTAATTATTAGCTTAAATACCCCTTGAATTTGATGAAACCTTAAATTGAATTTCAAAAATATAAGAAGGGATAGTACTCGGTAAGCATATATAAAAAAATGGTACTTTTTTGACCCCTAACGAGCGCCACTGTAAAATGTAGAGCCCGCAGCAAGGAACGATCTAGTCTTTACCACATCTCGATATCTCTTCTCGTTTCTGAAATATTAAAAAAAATGTGATTTTGAGGGTAACTTTGAGCCCCCGTTACACCCTAAAACCAAAAACGGAGCCCTAAAAAAATACGTGTCAAATATTTTTCGATGTTCTACATTCCTGCCAAATTTTATCAAAATCGGCGAGGGACAGTTGGGTGCCTTTGCTTGTAAGTAAAAGGAGTCAGTACGACGGAAACTTATGTCAGCGGTGTACGACGTCAGCTTTTAGTGGGAAAGGCAGAGATCGTAATACCAATTCCGCAAGTAAAACTCCTGAAAAAAATTTTTAAAACAAAAGACATTGACATATGAAACCTTACCAGAAAAGTTTCAACGGAACAGTGAAAGAGGAAATAGAATTCTGTAACAATCCTGTTACAAAAATATTACTCTTAGACGTTAAAAAGATGTGGGGCTGTAGATGCCACATTTTTTATTGTAAGAATTTGAAAACATATGCACTAAAATATAATAAAATCAGAAAAATATTTTTATTGAAACCACAAAAAAAATTGAAGTGGTCACTGGAACTGCATCTATAACAGATAGAAGAAATGATTCCATGGTAGAGCTAGAATTTGAAATTCAACTCTAACTAACCTATTGGAGCCAAGTTAACTCGGATAAACATAGGCCTTGATCTTTAAAGTCAATCGAGAACGACCAAAATGTTGTCGCACAGTTTGCCGAAATGTTTGTCCTTCGATTTTAAATAGAGTAAATCTGTTTCTGTTGGTTGTATAAAATTCATCAAATTCCTTTAATCTGTCATAAAGTATCTCCCAATTAATTTCTTGAGAAACTATTGCTTCAGTAGGTGTAGAATCAAAGTACAAACATATTAGTAAAAAAAATTACCTCACAACACAAAACTTAATACAAGTCTTCATACTCAAAGGAACTACAAATTTGTTTCCACATTTTTTCAAAACTGAAACTACTTGTTGACTAAGGAACATATTTAAAATTACAAAACTAATTTATATGAAATATATACGAAAACCAATTCTTTCTTGTTTGACTTTGTTTAATGCTATCATCGGCTTCGTGTAGGTCATCTTGTCAACACTTGTCACTACAACTACGCATGTGATTTTCAGTAATTTTCTAATATTCCTTCTCAACGTATAAACTTATCTCATGCCACATCAATTGAATACATGTATGTACATAATTTGTAGAATTAAATTTTAGAAATATATGAATTTTTATTTCTTGACTTGGTGAAATAGAGAGAAATAAAAAAAAAAGAAGATACTAAGGGTCATATTTATAGTCCGTGCTTGAGGTTGTGTCGATGCTTGAGCACGCGACTTTGACAGATTTGTAATGACATTTATGTCAAAATCGCGTGCTCAAGCATCGACACGACCTCAAGCACGGACTATAAATATGACCTTAAATGTTTTAAAATAAATAACAATAGCAAACAGGGCGCCAACTAAAATGTTAAAGGGACCTATCTCTCCTACGACTTGCTTTGACGTAACGTATGAAAACGTTGAGCCTACTACAAGTATTTTTTGGTTTCTTGTATTGTGACATTTCTCGACGTTTTCATTTTTATGCTTCCATAATCCTACCACATTGTAGTGTGTGCAGTGATATCTCCAAATTTTTTAGCTTGATTTACTTGACTTTTATTTTCAGACACTTGTATTATATTGTATTGTTGGTGGGTCGTTCACGTTCTAAGCTTCACTGTGACCTCTTAATCTATTGGGATTGATTGATACATTGATTTGGTCACTGGTTACCGGCCGGGTTTTGTTTAGTAGCGTCCCCTTATAACACCGCGGCCTATGGCCTATTGTATTATTCGGTACCAAGTGAATTTCCTTATGTAAACAGGTTAGTCCCTTTTACTAGGTTTAGTAGCCTGTGTGGTAGGTCTTTTTCCGGTAGATCTGTCAGTTGGTTAATTGGCCCCAGCAGTGGCAGTCTCCGTCGTTCCAGCGCAACGCACTCGAATATGACATGGTAGGCTGTCTCATCCTCCTCATTGCATAGTCTACATATAGGTTCGCCCTTAAGGATGCCAACCTTATGTAGATATTTCCTTAGACAGCCATGCCCCGTTAACAGGCTCGTGACTGTTCTAAGCTGTAACTGGCTGAGAGCCAGCACATCAGCCGTCAACTGTCGTGATGGCTGCCTCATCATTCGTTTGCTATGAACCTGCCCTTCAACGCTCCTCCAGTGTGCCTGGTGTGTTTTTACAATCCACTCAGCCACTGCACCGCGCATCGCAGTTCTGGTTATCGCCAGACCCGATTCAGGTCCGCTGAATTTTGTTGCAGAACCTTTTCTTGCTAGCTTGTTTGCTATTTCGTTACCTGGTACACCCTTGTGCCCCGCCACCCACACCAAAGTTACCTTGTTGTGTTTGGCCAGGGTTCTTAGGTTTTGCAGGCACTCCCAATAAGCTAGCTTCGAGGTTATCTGATAAGCTGCTAGTGTCTTTAGGGCCGCTTGGCTATCCGACAGGATATGAATCAGCTGACCCCTAGGTTGTGTCTCTGATGCCCTTAGAGCACATGTGTCTATTGCTAGTATTTCCGTTTGGTATACGGTGGTATATTGCCCTAGTGTCAAATATTCTGTATGATTTAGGGTTTCACTATATATACCTGCTCCAGAACCTGTGGTCCTTCTTGACCCATCTGCATACCAGATTTGGGTTTGGCCCTCTGGTTTCTGTTTTCCTCTCCACTTATCCCAGTCTAGGACAACCTTGAAGGGTTTATCGAAGGAGAGTTTGGGAATCATTGTATCACTTCCCATCTCAAAGATTGGGTTTGCGATATCAGTCGTTATGCTGGTGTGTCCTGAAGTGTTCTGGTCTCTCCAGTTTGCACCACATTTCAGTCTATATGCCCCCATTCTTGCCTCCCCCTTTATGTAAATGTCCAAGGGGGGTAGGTTTGGCATGGTTTCCATAGCTGCTGTTGGCGTGCTTTTTGTCGCCCCAGTGAGACACAGGCAGGCCAGCCTCTGTATCCTTGCGAGTTTTACACTTGCCTGCTTCTATGTAGCTTTGGTCCGCCATATAAGGCAACAATAGGTTAGCATAGGTCTTACCACTGCAGTGTATAGCCAGTACATCATACGTGGCTTTAATCCCCATGTTTTCCCTATTGTTCTGCGGGTGGTCATTAGTGCTCGTTTGCACTTTTCTGCCATCTGTTCAAGATGTTTGTTCCATGTTAACTTCGAGTCAAGAGTTAATCCTAAGAATTTTGCCTCTTGACTAAAATATACAGTTTCATTGTAAAGCGTTGGTGGTTTTAGGCCACCCAGCTTTCTTCTTTTCGTAAATGGAACTATTGTTGCTTTCGCAGGATTACCTCTTAGGTTTTCCTGCATGCACCATTCTTCCGTTGTTTTCAGAGCATTTTGCATAAGTTCTGAAATAGTGCTTGCACTTTTTCCCCTAATGAGTATTGCTATATCATCTGCATACCCCTGGGTATAATGGCCTGCATTGTTTAAGGTTACAAGCAGTTTGTCGAAGACGAGATTCCACAGTAGGGGCGACAGAACCCCCACCCCCCTGTGGGCATCCCCTGCGCACCAACACCTGCATCGTATCACCCGCTAGTGATGTTTCAATGAGTCTTCCTTCCAGCATGGCCTTGATCCACTTACAAATAGTGTTTTCCACGCCACGACGGTTGCTGGCAGCTCTTATCATTGAGTTAAAGGAGGTGTTGTCAAATGCTCCTTCTATGTCCAGGAATGCCACTAGTGCAATCTCCTGATTGTTGATAGCCGCGTCCACTCTTGATACGAGTTGGTGTAAGGCAGTATCACATGATTTTCCTGACTGGTATGCATGTTGATTAGGGTGTAATGGCCTCCGTTCTAGAGATTTTCCTAATGTATTTTTCCAGCAGTTTTTCCATCGTTTTCAATAAGAATGATTGTGATTACTCTATCCTATCAGTACTCTTCTATCCTATTTTCTTGACGAATCTCAGGACTAGTGTGGGTGCCAAGGCTTTGATCTGTACAGGTGTTAAGATCGCCTGAAACCTTTCTCGGCTTTGTTCACCTGTTTCAGCTCCCAGATCACAAAATCGACAGGTGTCTTCATCAACTTTGTCCATCTTAGAGAGCAGTGGCTAGTCAGAAGTCCCGTAACAATCCTTAACTCTGACTTTGCAAATTTACAACATGGGTAACTTTTTTATTTGAGGACATAGAGAGACGGTTAAATTAGCAAAAATGTGTAGATTCGAAAGCTCACAAAGAATCCATTTTCAAATTTTACTTGTCATGCTTCATTTGTTAAATATTGAAGAAAAACTGAAATCTCCTAATTTATTTTCTTCATCATCCATAACATGGCATTGATTTAATTTGGTTAGGTTTATGTATCTATCACGTCAAAAATATGTTATCCGATAACAAATACATAGCTCAAATATTCATTAACATCAACTACTCAATGTACAAAAACAAATAACTCTCATTATCAAGGTCAGAATACTTTTCAAAATAATATGTATCAAACGATCTAAACTCTCATTTGAAATTTTTTTTAGGGGGTAGCTCTGTAGTGGAAGGGGGTAATATCAACAACGATGAATTTCATGCTAGAAGGTGTCTTAATAACCATAAAAGATGACGTGCCACGGCACTTTAGTATGATATACTTCTTGAAAGAGTTATTCATGTTGTTTCATTTGAACATTCTTTGTGTGCAAACTAGAGCAATTAAGTTACCGCAGGGTTTGAGTAAGGAGCCTCCTTCTTTCCCGAACTTGCAGGATATTTTTTTCGCGAACTATACGACATGATCTAATATCGAAGATATGCAAGGAAAGCAAGCATTTATTTTGGTAGTTAAAAAATTCTTTATGAACGTCATCGTAATATGGTAATAGTATGGAGTTTTTTTTTATGTCTCTACTGCAGCGTGTTTTGCAATTGGTTTTCTTTGTCTTCTTTTGTATCCATGATCACTTTCATAATAATATGCAAAATCATCCTTACATCTCATTATTGTTCCTGCTTTAGCTCTAGTTATAGAATACACATTCTCTGCTGAAAAATTTGCATTTCGTTTAAAAAAGGTAGTACAAATATTTCACGAGGTACTAGCCTGTTAATAATTAACATATTACAATGCACGGTTTTAGTAATAAACAAAATCAATAGTGTCAAAAACGAAGAATCGGTACAAATTCGTTAACAATGATTCATATGTTTTATTTTAAGCATTATCATCAATAATTTATTATTCACCGGTAATTAATACAGCCATCATATTAATAAACATAAATTATTAAACTGAATTGTGCACCTTAAACACAAAATCAGCTATGAACATAACTGTTAATATTTACCCTCGTAAATTTACAACATCCACGCGAACAATACTAAACCTATAAATCATAGATTAATAAATAGTAATTTAAATTTAGTCCTCGATAGGGATTGCACGATGTGCATTTATTTCCCGATTATGCAAATCGGTTCCGTCTACGTTCGTTTTAAATCAATACACTTTCAAGCGGCAATTTATCGCTTACATAAAGGTAATTTAGTTTCCAATTTCTCCAGCTAAATAAGCGATTTGCACAGAAGGGACTCTACTAGAAAAAATTAAGCGAAAACTGGTAGAGAAAGATGGCAGATGTTTGCTTACCCGGGGCCTTTTGTTTTGTTTTTTTAAGTGAACACAAATTATGAATGCAAATTTTTTTTTTAGTAAGTTTGGGGAGCCTAAACGGACAGTGGCGTGCATATAAAATTGACGGAAAGTCTGTCTTGAAGTGTCTGACTTATTGTGATGTTAGACAATTGCAAAAAGAAGGCAAGACTAGACAAGCAAAAAGACCGCAGTATAGATACAAGAACAGTAGCTTAGCGAACGACAATAAGAACAGTTCTAATATGAATGTTTATTTTGGCATTCTGTTGCTATTAATTAATTCAAAGGAGATATTCCTCATATTGAGGTTGACCCTTTGAGACTCTCACAGACATCAACCTCCCTAATTGGTTACTAGACCCCCAGGGGGTATGTGGTGTCAGCGGAACTATGCCATTAGAGCACCCACTCAAACAGAGTCTGAGTGTCAAAGAAAGAAAGAGAAACTGACGAACGTAAGAGCTGTAGACTTACAATTTGCGCTAATGCATATCTCTTAGCATCAAAACAAAGCAGCCATCACCTTATTTACGATAAAAGTTTGCCCAATTTATTGATAGAAAGTTTAAGATACTTCTAGTCACTATAGTTGTTAGGTCTACTCAGTGTTACTATATAACTGAAAATTTATTCTGCCAACGTCCTTCATTTGAAATTGCTCACCCAGTATACAATTGAATCGAAATGATTGATATAAATAATTCATCAGAACTCAATCATTGTTATTCAGCCAGAACAATGATTTTCTAAATTAAACCTAAAAAACCTATTTCAATATATATACAGGGTTTCCACGGCCGAGTGGGACATAGAGAAAATACATGTAAAATCGGTTTTCGGTGAATATTATCTCCCTAATACTACTTCATCCAAATTTAAGTGCCGAATATTATAACTGGGTTAACAATGAACATTTCCACAATCATAGTACAAAGAAAGTCATTTTAATAAAGCCAAAAAAATTATTATTTTTAAACCTATTGTACATGAATTCCTAATAAGGCTTTTAACACGTAAGTTGGTGCAAGTGGCCGTGGCACAGACGTTCACGTGACGCCTTAATAACGTAAGGTACAGATTGTTTGGGGTTCGAATCCGAGAAATGAATTTTATTTTTAATTTTTTTTAATCTTGATTAAGTTTTGTCTAAAAATCGAATAATATAATAGCACGTGATCATTTTTGTTATTGTAAAAATTATTCATTATTTACCTTTATCCTCAAAAAATCGATTTTATAGTCTTCAAAATCTCTGGTTTTTGTAGTGTTATTGAATTTGTAGCATTATTGTTGGAGACAAAAAATAAATCTAATCTGCCGGGATTCGAACCCTAAACAATCCGTGTATTTGCGTTATTAACCCGTCGCGCGAACCATTGCGCCATGGACGCTTGCACTAAGTCACGTATTAAAAGCCTTATTAGGAATTCACGAACAATAGATTTAAAAATAATAATTTTTTGGCTTTATTAAAGTGACTTTCTTTGTACTATGATTGTGGAGATGTTCATTGTTAACCCAGTTATAATATGCGGCCCTTAATTTTGAATGAAGTAGTATTAGGGAGATAATATTCACCGAAAACCGATTTTACATGTATTCTCCCTATGTCCCACTTGGCCGTGGAAACCCTGTATGTAAGCAATAATAATAATATAATACAATAATACAATACAGTTGTCAAAATTGAGCGCTAGTCTACACAATACAGATAGTCCTCGGGTTACCGACGACTCGACTTACGGCGTTTCGTACTTACGAACGTGTGCTCAGCTCCCTCTAGAAATTATTAAAGTGCGCGAAGTGAGTTTGCGCAAATTTTTACACGATAGTACTCATTCTTGCTGTATCGCTTTATTCTAACCTTCATATCCAATTTAGTGCGTCTGTACTCATTTTCACAAACATGCCTCCGAAACGAAAGTTGGAAAAGCGTTGGGGCTAAGTCGGTCGACTGTCGGAACAATTATGAACGACAAAGTTCGAATAATGGAACAGGTTAAAGGCAGTGCACCGATGAAGGCATCAATTATTACTAAACAGCGGAGTGGATTAATTATAGGAATGGAAAAATTATTAGTGAGCATTCAACAATTTGCGAGCTGCGCGTATAGAGAGTGAACGACGAAGAATTTAAAGCAAGTAAAGGTTGGTTTAGTCGCTTTAGTAACAGGACAAATATACATCATATTAAAATACAAGGAGAAACAGCTAGTGCTGATGTTGCTGTAGCAAATGAATTTCCTATAAAACTGCGAAAAATTATTGAAGATAGAAGATATTTGCCAGGACAAATCTTCAACGTAGATGAAACGGGATTGTTTTGGCAGAAAATGCCTGAACAGACCTATATCTCTCCCCTATAGCCCCTACCTATAGCTTCTGCTCGTTTATCTCTCTGAAAATCCCAGTCCTTCGCCATATTACTAAAGCAGCGCTTCCTGTAATTTTGAAATCAATTTTAAGGGATTGGGTTACACTGGCATTATTTGGAGATTGGTTCTTAAACTACTTTATTCCTGTTGTGAAACGTTATTGTTTGGAAAACAAGATTCCCTTTAAAATTTTACTACTGCTGGACAATGCTCCTGGATACTCAATAACTTTGGACGATCTTCACCCCAATGTAAAAGTGGTATTTTTACCACTCAATACCACATCGTTATTACAGCCGATGGACCAAGGCGTTATTGCTGTGTTTAAAGCCTATTATTTACGACGCACATTTGCGCAAGCTGTTAGAGATACCGAAGATAATGTAAGAACTTTGAAGGACTTCTGGAAGAATTATAATATCTATGATGCAATAAAAAACATTGTTGATTCTTGGGAGGAAATAAAGCAATCAACAATTAAAGGCGTATGGAACAAACTGTGCCCTCACTTTTGCGGTGATTTTCCTGAGGTCACAGAAGGGGACATCGCCGAAGCTGAAGCTAGAGAGGCTGTGGTGGATAGTGGTAATGCATTGCAATTAGACATCACTGAAGATGATGTAAACTTACTTGAGTCCCATTCGCGAGAATTAAGCCACGAAGATCTTGTGAACACAAGAATACGAAGAATCGGAAGATCCAGAGCTCAGAAAGTTTACGACAAAGGAGTTAGCTGAAGCCTTTCGTCTTATTGTAGCAGGATTAGCTAAGCTTGAAGAGCAAGATTCTAATCTTAAACGGTTTACAAAAGTTTACCGTTCAATAACTGTAAACATCAGCTGTTACAAGGCAATTTACGATGGCAAAAAGAGAAAAAGAATGTGCAAACAACGTTGGATTCCTTTTTAAAAGAATCGAGTTCAAAAGAATCTACCTAAACCTTTTTTGTTCTGTAGGTATGTTTGTTTATATAATAAAAGATGAATATTATATATATATAAATTATCAATACCTTGATTACCCTTAGGTGTTAAGGTTAAATACAACATAATCAAACAATTTCTTACAGTTACAGTACAATAAATCATTAAGTGAGTTGTTCAGTGCCATTCTTTTCGCCTCTCTCCATGACATTCCCTTGTCTCTCAATATATTGTAATGGTTGGTTTAGTGAGCAAGGGAGCAATTAGACCAGCAGATATTCCGTGATTGGAGTGTTAGGATGACAATTCAATCCACCGTGCGGATGTCTGACGTCGAAAGCTACCTTGTGAACATCAAAATTAAATTATAAAACCCCAGTAATAAAAACACACCATTTTGGAGACACCAGGTATATTGCACAAGAACAGCACCCTGTATATTAATATCAAAATTAAAATAACGATTAATAAAACAAATATATATACTAATTGAATCTAGGTAAAACAATAATGAAATTTATAAAAGAAATCATTAAGAATAGAGATGACATTTTGCCATGAAAGAATAATGCTTCCAATCACACTATAAAAAAAACAATGTAGATACCTAAGATAATTTCGTAATCAGCAAAGAATAAGGAACATCATATTTAACACAAGCTTCAGGAAACATCACTATTTCAATAGTTCCTTACAAAAATTGTCCAATTCTACAGTTTCAAATCGGCACCATTCCCAAGTGTGAAACAGAATTGTCAAACAACAGAGTTAATTTACAGAATTTTGTGATTACCCTATTTGAGGCACTCTGAGTCCGATTCCGTAGTTATTTCCAAAATTCTAAAATAAATTATATTAAGTTTTCCAAAACTTCATTTCGCAAACGATTTCCTTTTGTTTAAGATATTTTACCTCATCCAATAAGAGCCAATGACGGCAAAAATACTTCCAGGATTCGCTAAAAAAAAATTGCAAAACGACAGTCGAATTTAATCGTTCATCGAGGATACAGCTCGTATTTTTCATCGTAAAAATTTCAAGGAAACATTTGTATTTTAACCTGCAACATTCAATAATCATTAATTATCCTATTTAAATCCGTTTCCCAGCTTACCCAAGTTCCAAATACCACAAAGATCTACAACCTAAGAGACCCGTCCCGAATCGAGACCGTCCTCAATCCAAGCCTAGAATCGTATTTTAATGATAAGAAAATATGTAGAACTCTGTAATAATTTTTATTTATAATTTTTTTTGTTAAATCAATTATAAGTCAAATCATTTGTTATACGTCATTGAATAAATACATCTCATTCTAAAATAAACTGTTTTAATTCTATACGAACAACGAATTCAATTCCCTGTAAAAGTAAGAACCGTAGTACCTATTTTGAAAAATTGCATGAGCAAATCAGCATAATATCTTCCACTTGCCTCTCCCACGATTTCCTGGGTCTACCTCTTGGTCTTTTCTGATATCTTCTTGCTTGCCATACTCTTCTTGTTGTTCTCTCCTCTCCCATTCTTGCCAAGTCTCCAAACCATCTTAATTGACTTCGTTGTATATCTTCCATCATCGTCCGTACTTCCAGTTCCTCCCTTATTTTGCTATTCCTTACTCTGTCTCTCTTTGTAATTCCCATTATTCCTCTTAGAAACCTCATCTCCATTGCTTGGATTGTGTTTTCCATTCGTTTCGCCAATATCTAACTTTCGCTTCCGTATATCAATGCAAGCTTAAATATGGTTTTATATACTGAGGTCTTAGTTTTCCTTGACACTTCTCTTCTTCCCAGGAACGAATTGTTCAGGAAGTAATAAAGTGCTGCTGCTGCAATTTCTCTTTTTTGGTTTTTATCTCTGCTTTTATTTCTTCATTCCACCATCTGGTTTGTTTGTTAGTATCCCTTATTTTTGCCATTCCACAAACACCCTTTGCTGCTTTATTTATCAGTTCTTTTATAAGTTTCCACAAGATCAATATTGCAAATTAGTAATAGCGTACAAAGATATCTAGTCTGATAATATAGGAATCATTAAAATTTTACATATTATAATTATTGTTATTATCACCGTTTATATGCACTATATCCCGTTCGTAATCCGAGGACTACCTGTGTAGTCTCTTTTGTGCTGAGGAACTTATTCAATTTAATTCAGTAACGGCTGTTTAAAGGTGTCTCAGTCTCGACTCCCCCTTTATTCACAATAGATTTTTGTTCAGGTAGTCACCATAATGCCGCATTGCAAGATTTGAAAGTGACAAGATACGAATTGTTTACAATACTGAGAGATGAACGTTTTTTTAAGTTTTCGTCGTGTAACTGTAACGAACGATTAGTGCATTATATGTTGCACAACTTTAGGGCAAAGGACGCATCTGTAACTTTACTTAATAAGTTAAAAGAAATCGTGAAAGTGTTTGTGACAAAACTTATGACTAAATGGCGAGATTGCAGGTACATGTTCGAGCGATTTAACAATAAACACGGTAAATGGCTCGCCGGAGAATTGAAGCGCTCAGCAATGCACTCGGACATACCACCACCTACGTCCCTGGGGAAAACGCGAGGTAGACCTAAGAAGGTATTTAGCGATTATAGTGAACGTATAGCAAACAAAGAAAACTTAAGACGATTATCGAACATTTATCTACTGAAAACATTTGTTCAGCAGCCGACAATGCGCTTATTAAGTCCAGCAAAAGGACAGCAGCTCAGGTACTAAAACTTGCCACAACTACAACTCCAAAAAGGTTGAAGAAAATGAGAGGGACTCATTCATCCTCTCCATCTAATGTCATTCCATGTTGTCCTGAAGAAGCTTTCGCGCTCACAGTTGACCTCAGTTTGACCAGAGAGGACTATTTGAGGATCCGGGCCGGTGCAAAAAGACGTAATCCTTCCTACCATGTGGTGGCGGATGCAAAGGAAAAGTGTTATCCACCGAATTTGCGAGTTAATGAAAATGAAGCTTTGGTCCCCCTACAAGACCTCGTAGACCACACCATTCAAAGACTGACAGAGGTGCAATCAGACGTCATTTCATCGAACGTGATTGAAAACGACACTCTTGAAGTTTATTACAAATGGGGCCTGAATGGTAGTGGGGGTCATAAAATATATATAACAGAACTTTTCGAAAAATTCAATTTATGCCGATTCTCACATAATATTGTGTACAATTGTGCCCCTTGAGATTTTCGGACAAAAAGGTAACGGAAAAGTTATATTTAGCTACAACAAGACCCAGTCTTCAACCAGTTACTGTCGCCCAATTTCTTTTAAATTAAAGAAAGAAAATATTAAAAATACGAAAGAGGAAGACGATGAAATAGCAGCTAAAACAATTACGCCCAACGAGCATCGAACTAGGTGACAAGACTATACGGTTCAGACATATCCTTGTTTGCATGATATTAGATGGAAAAACAATTAACGTGTTGACCGAAACAAAAAGCATACAAGCATGCAAAGCTACGCCAGTTCTTATGAACAACTTAGATCATTTAAAAGACAGAGTATGCGACGGAAATACTTATCGGTACGGTTTATCTGTATTGCATGCGCATCTCAGGTGTTACGAATATTTACTGCATACCTATTGCGAATAAACTGGAGCTGCAGCAATGGCAAGCTAGAGGCAAAGATGACCAAGAAAAAGTAAAAGTGAGGAAGAAGAAAATATGCCAAGATTTTTATCGAGAAATGGGTCTTGTAGTTGACCAGCCGACACAAGCAGGGGGCAACAGCAATGACGGGAACACTGCGCGCAAATTTTTTAAAAACCCAGTAATGGTGTCAGCTATCACTGGATTATCTAAAGATCTGATAGCAAGATTTTCAAACATTTTGACAACAATTTCCACTGGGCATTACATAAACGAAGACAAATTTAGGGATTATTGTTTCGATACAGCTAAAATTGCAGTGAATCTCTATGGGTGGTACAGAATGAGCTCAAGTGTGCATAAACTTTTGATTCATAGAGCAGACATTATCAAATCATTGCCTTTGCCCGTCTTTAATGACGTTTATTAAAATTATCTTCACAATGAAAAAAAATTCGTTTATTCCCAATTGAAACTTTCCTTAATCTCGCTTTAATTAGTTCGCCGCACGCCACTGTAAACGAGGATCCAGTACATGTTCATAGTCCATTAGGTTTCACTTTATGGTCTCGTGGGACCGGTCACATTATAGTTGGGAATTCGGACGAAGTCCTGAAGGCATGACGGTCGTTGGCATTAAGGAACCATATCGCTTAGATTTTATCGGTATGAATTGTTTGTGTGTCGCGCCTCGTCTGTTTGTTTGCGGCATTTCGCGCACGAAACCAGGATAAACTACGTGTATGTGTGTCTATAGATAAGGGCGTAATATAGACTAGCTGGGCTTCCGCCATGTACGCCAGCTTGAGTTAGGTTGCTTCTTAACGGTATTTAGTATTTAGTAGGGCAGGGTAGCGCAGTTTACGTTAAAATAATTGAGGGTATTAAACGATTTCACCGTAAATGTACATATGTTTGCATGCAATGATTTAAGCCTGTATTATGCAGCTAAATCGGTTTTAGATGTGCACTATCATTTAGCGTCTCCTTTAATAATAAGGATTTTGATATAATCTGTATCGCATGGGTGGACACTTCTAATAATCTACCCCTTATATACAAACACTAAAAACATCCTTTATCCGATGTTATTTTTAGTCATAACAACTTAGAAATAACGATCCCCTTGACATTTTCAGGATATTTATCGAAGCGTTATTAGAAGTGTATTCCCAGACTCGTTATATCGAAAAGAGCATCCAGAGTAAAAGCAACAATAAAAAAAAAGAGGGAAAAAAAGATTCGAAGCGACACCCACGCGGAGTCTCACACAACTCATTATCGACATCGTTAAGTAGCCCACAGCAGTGGAAAGTTTAATTTGGTTTTCCAAAGTCGAACTCGACGGGACGAAAGTTGAATTGTGAGCGGTGGAAGGGACGAGCTACCAGTATGAGTATGAAGCGGTTTGCTGAAACGCAAAAGTCGTAAAACTTATATTGCGAATGGAAAGAACGTTGTAAAAAAAGAAGAGGTGCCGGTCGAAATCGCGACGAAAGGTTCTTTTCGGCGTCGAACTGTTTTGGTGGTACTGGTGGTGTTGGTTGTCGTTTCGGCATAAAACGTCAATCTACACAAACGGTAATAAAAGATGTAGTACTTCGTAGAGTCGTTCTTCGTATCTTCACTAATGAAGTAGTTTATGGGGGATTGCCTAAATGCAGAAAGGTCTAAAAAAAAGAAACGTTCTAGAAACAATTTTATTAACTAATCCATGTGATACTCTTAAGGCGAAATCTCTGTTGATTTTAGAAGGTTGATTAGAAAATAATATTATCGCAAATAGTCTACGGATCGCGATTGCCAAACTTTATACTGACCCAGGACAATCCGAATCTACCATCGAAATGAAAGCTAACACCCTTAGAAAGGGGGGAATTGGAGCGTCAAAACTGCAACCTTTGAGATTTTCTTATTTTTGGAGGTGGAGCAGTCACTTTCGTAAATATAATCTAATACAGGGTACCTACCTAGTACGTGGAAGTCCAATATCTTGCTTAATAAAAGAGATAATTGAATCTTTTTTTATTTCATGGGCTTCGGTTTTTCAAGATCTACAAACCTAAAATAATGCCGATTATACAGGATGTTCCATTTCCTCTGCACAGAAAGCAACTTTGTTTTTTTAAATACAAACCTATATTTTTTATCATTTATTTTGAATACAGATGAAAAATAAAAGAGACTTGACTTCAGTATTCATATGAAAAAACTGACGGTCTTTGAGATATTTGGCTTACTATGTTTTTTCTTAGAAAATTTTCTTATATTATAATATCGCAAATTTTGTGGTTATGCTAATTAATAGAAAAAATATTTTTTGAGCAAATATTAGGTAATAATGGTTCTTCAAAACATCATGTCAGAAACTGACCTATAGTATAAAGGGTGCCCACAAAATTTTGTCGAATTTGACGAAGAAAAATATGAAAAATCTTCGTTAATTTCAATGGAACACCCTGTGTATTATTATTCTCTATACTTAAGTTTAACACTTTAGGCAAAAAATGCAGTACTACAGTAAAAAGTGAATAAATTTATGCATCACTCCAAATTTATTCCATTAAAAAAAAACTTCAAAAACTAAAAAATACAATTGAAAAACTTTGTTCACTGTTCAAAAAATCATTCAACAAGAAACAATGAAAAAAATGTGAATTTTTAACAATTTTTATAGAGTGACTATTTGTTTTTCGAAACCGGTGCTAGTACGACGCAAGTAACGACGTCCTGTTGAAACAAACCTTGGCTATATCATCCTCTTCAATCTGTGGAAATAAAAATTTGATGAGCATGACACAGTAACGGTCACCATGGATTATAACGGCGGCACCTTGCTCATTTTCCAAGAAAAGTTGCCCACCGCATCAAATAATCACTCGATTTGAGTGCATCGACTTCTCAATGATGATTTTTCGAGCGCCATATGCGACAATTTCCCTTATTGCCTTATGTGGAAATGGTCTTCATGTGAAAAGATGATTTTTCGTTAAAAATGCTCATCTCCGGCCCCGTTGGACGAATCGAAAACGCATCGAATGATCATGTCATTAGTTCTTGGACTAATTGAACTTTGTAAGCCTTCATACCGAGGTATTTATGTAAAATTTTACTCAGAAAAGTGCGAAATCTATTCAGTTCGATGACGAGTTGATGTTGATCCACAAATTGATCCAAAAACTAGCATATTCTAGCTATCCAAATCAAAATAACCGGTAATTCAAATTCCAAGTGTTAGGCGGCCCAACCTCTAAAAGCGTTCGTTCAGGAATCCCCATACAAAAAAATTAAGCGAAGTCAAGTCGGCTGATCTTGGCGACCACTAAATTAGACCTCTTCGACCAATCAATCTCTGGGCGCAAATTGTATCAAAATATTGTGCAACGACTCTGCAATAGTGTTCAGATGTGTTATCTCTATCCAGTGCCGCCATCAGAGGAGGGGGGAAGGGGGAGGGGGCAAATCCACGGGGCCCGGGCTTCCGGGAGGACCGATTAAAATAAGTGTTGATCAAAAAATTTATACAGTCAAAAAATTTGTTGAACAAATACATGCAAATAAAAAATCGTTTCAATCTATAATAAATAATATCAGCAGTAGTAAGTTTTGTTTTCATAAAACCTCAATCCATATATTAACACTATTGACAAAAACATGTGCGTTGGATTGAACACGTGTGTTTAAAAGTGCTCCGTGAATTCGTTCAAATCCTGGGCAATCACGAGCGAATAATTAACAAGTAAGTTTACCAAAGCAAAGATAAGGTAGAAGTCTTTAATAATAAGTTATAAGTTTTTCGGAAATTGTATTTAATTAAAACGAAAACATCTTGTCGCATATAAACAGAAAATCGAACGATAACAACAAAAAGTAACGCAAGAAAGCAAGAGCGTGTAAATACGATAGTGGGGAACGTCTCCGAGCTGCCGAAGCGGGCGACCTGCTATATTAGCGCGATAAAACAACAAACGATCACATAATATACAGGGATATCTTAAACAAAATATTGCAAAAGATGTCGGACGACAAATATAGTGAAGGAGTCGCAACGGAGGATGGTAAGAGGAAACGAGATGATTGGGACCCGTTTACCGAAAGCAAGAAAACGGCAAGGTCACCAGAAGTTAATCCAAGGAAAGACGTTAGTGGAATGGATGAAATAAAACTTATGTTTAAGGAAATGATAAAAGAAATGAAGTTGATTAACGCAAAACAGGAACAACTCTCCACTGAAGTAAGAGAGATAAAAGAAGAAATGAAGGAAATTATAAAAGAACAAACAGAATTTCATCGGGTTATCGCTGAGTTAAAAAAAAAGAAAACAAGCAACTCGAAGAGGTCATAAACGAACTGAACATAAAAGTTGAGCAGAATAACGCATCAACAGCAAGAATTGAAAGAATGGATAAAGAGAAAAGAAGAAAAAGCCTGGTAATTTCTGGTTTAAGAGTAGAGGAAGAAGATGAAGCTGAACTAAAAGTAAAGATAAAAAACTTTATTGCACAACATTTAAAACTAGAAGTTAGCATCAAAAAAGCTCACAAAATTAATAACAAAACATGTGTAATAAAATTAGAAAAATTTACGGATAAACTACAAATTTTGAAGGAAAAAAAGCAACTAAAATATGTACAAGGTCCTAGAATTTTCATTAATAATGATATGACTGAAAACGAGAGAGAGATCCAAAACCAAATAAAAAAAGTAGCAGATAGAGAGAGAAGTAGAGGTAACAAAACCAAAATAGCATATAGAAAATTAATTGTAAATGAGACAATATGGCAATGGGATGACAAAACAAACAAATTAGTACAAAAAGGAAATCCTGATCATACAAAAAACTAAAAAAAAGGGCCGGAAACGAGATACGGAAGGAAACGAACTTGGCTAGGAAATGGGACCAGGACATGATAAAGAGACAACAATGTATGTATATTAATAATAAACAAGATTATGACATACGGAAATTAGGAGTATGCAATATAAGAAGTTTGACGGGCAAAGAAGATGAAATGGTATACGAATTCAATACAACGGCATTGGACATTCTAGTGATACCGGAGACAAAAAAGAAAGGGACAGGGGAAATTGATATAACAGACGGACACAGGTTGTTGTATAGTGGGGTACCACAAATGAACAGAGCCGCTGGAGGAATAGCATGTTTAGTACATCGAAGGCTGCTTCAAAGCATAATAACTTGGAAAGGTTGGTCTGAGAGAATTCTAACAGTCGAATTTTTAATTGGGGGAGAAATACTTACAATAATAGCAGTCTATGGACCTAACGAAAATGAGAAAAAAGAAGTAAAGGACAAATTTTGGAATGATTTAACAAAGATTACGGAAACTAGTGATGGAAAAATTTTGGTAGCAGGAGACTTTAACAGTAGAGTCGGCACTAGAAAGAATGATACCGAAAAGGTAATAGGAAAAAGCGGGGAAAATGAACGAAATAGTAATGGGGAAAAACTTATAGATTACTGTGTAATTAACGACTTGGTAGTGGCCAACACATTTTACGACCATAAAGATATACACAAGTTTACTAGAGTAGTTCAAAGCAGAAACGAAAGATCAATAATAGATTATATTCTAGTAGAAAGAAATAATAGAAGGATGGTGAAAGATACAAAAGTGAGAAGAGGTGCTGAAATATATAGTGATCATTATTTATTAGAAGGAAAATTAAAATTATCGAGAAAGGAAGACACGGAAAAATCCGAAACAGTTAAGCACAAACCAGAAACAATAAAGTCGTATAAATTACAACAAACGGAAATAGCACAAAAATACGAGGAAACCATAAGAATTGAAATACAAAATGATAAACAGAAGTGCGAACAAATGCCAATAGAAGAATTGTGGCAGAAAATTAAAACATTGATACTTAAAACAGCTAGGCATGTATGTGGTATAAACAAAATAAGCAAGCAAACAAAGAGGACGGCGTGGTGGAACGACGAAATAAAAATGCAAATAAAAATAAAAAAGGACTTATGGAAAGATTACCTGGGAAAAAAGTCACAGAATGCATATAATAAATACAAAGAACAGCGAGGCAAAGTGAAAAATATGATAACGAAAGCAAAGGAAATAGCATGGCAAGAATTTGGGGAAAAACTCGAAAACAATAGTCAGGGGAATCAAAAATTGTTTTATCACACACTAAAGAAATTAAGGAAACAGAAGAAAGTAAAAACGGTATCTATTAAAAATAAAGCGGGGGCAATACTAACGAAACCAGAAGATGTATTGGACAGATGGAGGGAATATTTTGAAGAACTACAAGATGAGGAAATAGCAAACACAAGCGGTTCAGAAAACGAAACAGAAAAAAATGATGAAAGAGAGACACAAGAACATGCAGCAGAAATAACAGAAGAGGAATTTACTGAAGCTCTAAAGAAAATAAAAAATGGCAAGTCGCCAGGCCATGATAAAATTACAGCGGAAATGATAAAAAAAATGGGAAGGGAAGGACAGGAACTGTTGTTGATATTATATAACAAATTATGGAACGAAGAAAAAATACCTAAAGAGTGGGAAATTGGGCAAATAGTACCAATATATAAAAAAGGCGACAATAAACAATGTACCAACTATACAGGGATAACTTTACTTAGTATACCGCTAAAGATATATGAACACATTTTAGAAAACAGGTTAAGACCGAAAATAGAACCAACACTGCTGCAATCTCAAAGTGGGTTCAGACTTCACAGTAAAACAGATAAGCGCTGAGATATCCCAACACAACAGAACTGCTTTCTTTGCTTTTATTGACTTAGAAAAAGCATTTGACAAAGTACCGCGTAAGAAAGTATGGGAAGCTTTGGAAAATAGACGAATACCATCGAAGCTAAGTAAAGTTATAAAAAGTCTCTACAAAAACACAAGGAGTTATGTCATCGCGAGCAACAGTCGGTCGGAGGAATTTCGCATTAGGGAAGGGTTAAGACAAGGAGGAGTAATGAGTCCATTACTATTTACAATTTTCATAGATGAAATTACAAGGAAGTGCCGACCTAAAGTCCAGAAACTCCAAATAGGGTACCGACACCTGCAACCTGTGTTCTTGACTGAATGTGCATTTGCTGATGACATCATAATAATGGCGGAAAGTGAGAGTGGCCTACAACATAATTTAACAATTTGGAATACAATACTAACAGAACATGGAATGAAAATAAACGTAGATAAAACAAAGGTAATGGTGGTGGCAAGAGAAAAACAACATGTAAACATACAAATCAATGGAATAACGCTAGAGCAAGTAGAACAGTTTAACTATTTAGGAGTTATAATCGACAATCAGGGTAAGCAAGAAAAAGATATAATTAACAGAATAGCAAAGACCAATAAACTGTATTATGCAATGAACAAAACGTTTATAAATAAAAAAGAAGTATCGCTAAAGACAAAGATGAACGTATATAAGACCATATATAGACCAGTGCTGACCTACGGTTGTGAGTCATGGGTGCTATCAAATAGATTGAAGGAAAAATTAGAAGCAATGCAAATGAAGTACTTAAGAAGAGCGAGAGGAATTACATTGAAAGATAGAATACGTAGCAGTCAAACAAGAGAAGAGCTAGAAATTAAACCACTATCTAAATTTATAGAAGAGAGACAATTAAGTTGGTGGGGACATTTGTGTAGGATGGATAAGAATAGACCGGCAAGACAGATATGGGAAGCAAGGCCGTTGGGGAGAAGGAGTAAGGGGCGACCACAAAGAAGTTGGGATGAGGTGATAGCGGAAGTGCTGACGAAGAAGGGAGAAACGTGGTCACATGCCAAAGTAATAGCGGAAGATAGAAAGAAGTGGCGAGAATTTGTATATTTTTAGTAATAAGTTAATAGTTATTTTTGGAATTATTTAAACTTTAGTTTTACATTTGGTAACGGTATTAGTGTAGCATAGTCTGTATAGTATAGCAAAGTATGTCTAACGTATGCGCATCAGAATTAGTATTTAGTTTAACCCTACACCGTTAAAGGTAGAAGGGGTATTGATTATATATATATATATATATTGAGTGGGAGTGGGCCCGCTGTATTATCTTGCTCCGGGCCCTGGTTGTGCTGACAGCGGCTCTGTCTATATCCTATTGAAAATAAAGGCCAATTTGGTTGATCATCAAACCAGTCCATACATTAACCTCCTCCAGTGCGGATCCAGTACGGATTAGTAACTGACCTATACCACTTAAGTGGATTATGGTACCATCGCTGTATACAACAAGATCTAAAAAATTGTTTCGTCTATCAATTTTCTTAAGTACGTACGTTCACACAAAACTCTAATATTTTATCAAAATCATCTTCAACTAATTCTTGGTGATTCAAAAGGGAAGAACTTATTTAAATGCAAAATATTTAGGCATCTAGTAGGGCATCTAAAGTCTTACCTTCATTAGTTGAAGTTGGTCTGCCTGATTTTTTGAGCGACTCTGTACCTACTCTATCAGCTTCATTAAATGTATTTGTTATGAACGAAACTGTAGATCTACTCCGAGAAGAAGCCGTAATGATCTTTGAAGAAATGCAGTTTTAGTGCAATAGTTCTTTTGGTTTGTTAGTACCTAAAAGCTTCTTGCTAATGACCTTCCTTAGTTACGATAGAGCTGTCATTTCTCAAAATCAACAAAATTGACATCATCCAGTAACTTTCTAATTTGACGAGTTCTGAGATACACATTCTTCGAATCAACAAGAGCTATGTTTAGCGGCCGTTTTTACCAAAATAGTTGTCCATTTGTACTTCTCGTGTTGGATCGACTGCTGTTTCAAGTTATCGTTTGCCTCCTTCAGGTTAAGTGTATGAGCAATCGCTGCAGATAACAATAATCACGATTAAGATTATTGATTGGGACCAAAATCAGGTTCCTTTGATGAACTGTTAGACCAACACCAACGCAATTCCTTGCAAAACGAGGTTCTGTATCCTGATCGTGTTCTAACCATAGTCGAAATCATCAACATCGACTTAACTTCGAGACAGTAATCACGTCCGTTGGCGTTTATTACCTACAGTCGTCCTCATGAGTAAATTTTTTGAGTGTCTTATTTTTGGAATGTTAGTCTAGTGCAAGATTTTTGATCAGTCTTCCGCTAGAGCCTCTGGTGCTGTTTGGCTGAAATAACAGATATAAAACAATTGGTATGTTGCATCACAATTTTTTTAAAATAATATAAATTTAGAAAAAAAATAAGAAAATTTTATTTTTGTACAAAATTAAAATTATATTAATAAAAATACATCTGAACTTAAATTTATTGCAACAGTTAACGTAAATTTTCAAAATGGACCCCACCAACCAACTGGCGCTATCCCAACATAGTGTAAATGCTTTGCGATCAATAGTAATCTGCGTTATTCGCTCCAGATCAAAACAAGAAACAGAAAAAACAACCAACAAACAAAGCGGATCGTAAAAAGCACATGTACTCATGTTACTATGCAAAAAATTTACAAAAACAAAAACACGCACTTTTTTGCAAGATATTTCTTTATGACATTCTTTCTTCTTTTTATACAAATTATGTAGAACACTAATATTTTGAAATTGTTTCTCTGGCGACAACATTGTTGAATTCTTTACTTCTATTTTTGACGTTAAATTTGTTAGACATTGCGTAAAAATTGTTCATTTTCGCTAATATAAAAAAATGGCACATTTATCTGAGCGAGAAAGAATCGAAATTTTAATTATGGTTGGGTATGGGGACAGACAAAGAACGCATGCAGAAGCATGCGCATTGTTTAACCATGAACATCCTGATAGATCTCCAATTGCCAGGTCTACGGTGACAAAACTAGTTGAAAAGTTTATCGAAACTGAATCCGTAAAAGATCGACCACGGCAAGGTAGACCTCAAATAGGAGAATATGTTAAATTAAATGTGTTTCTAGAAGCAGAAGAAAGGCATCATATTTCCACCAGACAACTTGCGTTAGCCAATCAGGTGGCTCACTCATTTGTCGTCAACTTATTTAAAAAAGAACACTATCATCCTTACAAAGTTCAACTTGTACAGGAATTACATGAGGATGACGAAGATCGTCGACTGCAGTTCTGTGAAGACGTAATGTTACGTTGTGACCAAAATGCAAATTTCTTGGAAAACATCGTCTTCTCTGATTAAGCTACGTTCTGCCTAACTGGATCTGTTCACCGCCATAATTGTAGATATTGGTCGCAGATCAATCCGCATTGGACTCAAGCGTGTCATACTCAGCCCAGAGGAAAAGTTAACGTATGGGTTGGAATGATTGGACGACGCATTTTATGACCATATTTTTTTGACTGAAATTTGACTGCTGTGCAATATTTAGAATTTTTAAGTGTTAAACTGGTTCCAGCGCTCGCTGTTATTTTTCCAAATCACGAGGATGGTGATGTACCCCATCCAAATATTTGGTTTCAACAAGATGGGACACCTCCCCATTATGGTGTAGAGGTTCGCCACTATCTTGACGAAATATTTCCTAATAAATGGATTGGACGGAGAGGCGCCATAGAATGGCCACCTCGTTCTCCTGACCTGACTCCGTTAGACATTTTTTTGTGGGGTTATTTGAAATCGAAAGTGTATTTTAACAAACCGAACAATTTAGAAGATTTAAAACAACCTGGGACAGTGCCAGTTGGTTGGTGGGGTCCATTTTGAAAATTTACGCTAACTGTTGCAATAAATTTAAGTTCAGATGTATTTTTTTTAATTAATTTTAATTTTGTACAAAAATAAAATTTTCATATTTTTTTTCTAAATTTATATTATTAAAAAAATTGTGATGCAACATACCAACTGTTTTATATCACTATTTGGACGATATAAAGATCTACCAAAAACGATAAAAAAATAATATGGTTGCCATTTAAAAAAAGGGTTGATGATGTCATCACTCTAAAAACCAATGACGTCATAGAAAAAATTGTATGTCAAAAGATGGCGTTTTAAGAAAGAAAATTTACCTGTCCGAGCGTTTTTCCTAAAAATGTAAAATAATGCGGTTATAAGCTTGGTTCCAAACTTTATGACCACACTATATACATAAGTATCCTCGAAAGATACGAGGGAGCGTTTTTATATTCGCCGAATGGGGGATAAGGGGTGGAAATAAAAAAAACCAAATTATTTTTCTTTTTCAATATATTCACCTGCAAGACGGATACATTTTTCACATATTTCAATTAATTTATTTATACCCTCATAAAAAAATTATTTCTCTTTATCTGCAAAATACGCCGAAACTGCCTCCTTGACTTCATCATCGGCAGTAAATTTTTTACCCCGCAGCTCTTTTTTCATTTTCGGAAACAGGTAATAATCACTCGGGGCCAGGTCTGAGCTGTAGGGTGGGTGATTCACAATTTCGAAGCCCACCTTATGCAGGGCAGCTAACGCAACGCGGCTCTTGTGGACGGGCGCGTTGTCGTGCAAAACCAGCACAGCTTTCGTCAATTTTCCCCGTCTTTTCTCTTTAATGGCTTCTTTTAGTCGCTCTAATATTGAAGCGTAATATTCTCCGGTTATAGAAACACCTTTATCTTTATAATCAATCAACAATATTCCTTCCGAGTCCCAAAATACCGTTGCCATGAGTTTCCCAGCTGATTGTGACACTTTCAATTTTTTGGGAGGTGCTGTGCCCTTTTTATGCCACTGCATGGAGTCTTGTTTGGACTCAGGTTCATAATGATGAACCCAAGTTTCGTCTGTCGTAACAATTCGACTCAATACACCATCCTTGTCTGTATTACAGAGGTCCAAAAATGCACGCGAACACTCTACGCGCTGTTGTTTTTGCGGCGGCGTGAGCATTCTCGGCACCCATCTTTACTTGGTTGCCGCTGCGCTGACCTTACACATGCCGAGATGATCGTGTAGGATTTTAAAAATTGTTGTATCGGATACTCCAACCATTTCTGCGAGTTGTTTCTTCTTTAGTCGAGCATCTTCGAGTAATATTTTTCAACTTTTTGGATAAGTGCTCACCTCAATGCTCCTGCCCGGCCTCGGGTCGTCTTCAACGGATTCCCTTCCTTGTTTAAATAAACTATGCCACTTGTACACCATGGTTTTTCCTGGACAAGAGTCGCCGTAAACCAATGACATCTCATTCATTATGGTCGCGACTGATTTTCCTTGCCTGGTAAGGAACTTTATAACGGCACGATATTCGATTTTTTCCATATTTCACTTTTCACTCCTGATTATGTTACTTGGTTGACGATAGCTCAAATACGAACTGTCTAATAACAATGAAACTTCGTATTTATACTAATTATGAGTCGCTGCACAGGCCACGTCCCCAATGCGCCTAATCACCCCCCTACAACCTGCTCATTCCGCGAATATAAAAACGCTCCCTCGTACTTACCACAAAATACGCACAGTACTCGTAGAAAATTCTCGATATAAGTTAGGAGAGGTGAAGCATATGTCTCGAAAACTCTTCTCGAACGTATTCAGTGCAACACTTAACGCGCGAAGTTAAGCTTTGAATTCGCGCTCTAAAGTTGATTGAAGTGTTCGTTTCTAGGCGTTTGATTGCTGCTTCTAGGGCGCACCATTGAAAACGAGAAAAAAGCATGGCACTAGAGTTTTTGACGTGAAATAAAAGGGTGACAGTACGCTCTTACACCTTTTCTAGAGTGCTTAGAGTAGGATGACAAAATGTGGAAAAATGTTTATGTTTAATCACAATTATTTATACATCTTAAATTATATCATACAGAAAACAATCTTGATTCCAACGAGAGGTGACACATTTTCTGCAAGACATCGTAAGATGCCAATTTTCTTAAAACTATTTCCTTTTTCATCACATCCTCGCAAATCACCACTGCACACTTCCGTAAATAGTACCTACTACAGATACTGTATTACTAGAAGATCCTCCATCCACACAACTTTACGACTGATATAATGTTCATCAAGGTACATTATCTCCCTTAAAATGCTACTACCGGTGTCCTGATTGCGCCGTTACACCGACCACTCTTGGGAAAAGTAGGAGTTATTTTCACCACCTTGTTCCTCGTCCCATCTCCGTTGCACGTCCAACACTTATTCTACTCCGACCCGTTTCGCACTAACTTCTTTTTATCTGAAATAATTTTATAGTTCTTCGGCCTTCGGGGTTGTTATGAGATATATATATCGCTACAGCGAAAGCAGAAACAAGAAACATGGCGCGCCAGGAAATTTAATGTTGCCGTGGAACTCTGTCGGGAGTTACATGCTGGATATAATGGACGTCCTGGATCTACTCTCGTATCAGGTTTTCTTTTTTCGTTCGTTTTATCTGCAGTAATTGAGCACCGCACTTTCTTGTCGCAGGATAGGAAATTTAATTTTTTATAATAACTCGCTGTTTGCGCTTTATTAAACGCAATTAGGAATTAATGAGAGAAGTTAATAGGAGTGAAATGTTGTGGAAATACAGGGAGTTTAGCACGAGGAAAAAAAATGTTTATTAGGTCAGATTAGGAGGGAACCAATTAGATTTGGTTCAATGCTTCTGAGCTATCAAGTTTGTACAGAGTATTCACGTCAATTGGCAAGCGTTAAATTACGTTTCGTGAAAACATGCAAAGTTTAATCTGCCATTCGTGGGTCTGAACGTGTTTGGATATTATGTACAACCAATTATTTAGATATTTTCTTTACTATTATATAACGAATATTATATAACCGTGTAAAGTTGTATTTTTAATTAAATATCGTATATCATCAAGGAAATCAAAGCGAGTGGAAAAAAATCGGTCGTTGAAAAGTTGTTCGCGTTACCTACGTGAGTTTGAGCGAGAAATGGTTGTGGGTATGCACATGGCAGGTGTATCCTTCTGTGAAAACGGCAAGGCTACGTTATGTCGCAAGACATTGTCCCTGTCCTTACAGACAAGGACAGCGCCTTCGTATTCAGCGATGTAGCGTCACGTATGTCCTCGTCATGGCAACTATTGAAAGAAAAGTTGTCCATGCAGAAACAGTTGCTATTCACCAATGTGTCAGAGAAATATTAAGGTAAGGGACAGAACAAAAGCCCATAGCCATCTTCACTGATATTCAAGGTGTGATAAAAGCGTTTGCAGCCACAAAGATCACATCAAAACTGATATGGAACTGCGCATTCGCACTAAATAAGCTAGGGCTGCACAGCAAGGTGATCCTAGTTTGGGTACCGGGACACGAAGGTATTAAAGGAAATGACTAGGCGGATACCAAAGAAGGAGCATCTAGGCTACTCACTTGACCTATGTATACCATCGTGTGGAACCACGAAAAGAGAAATAGACAAAACCATGGAGAAATGGTCGGCAAACGTGGAACCCCCATATCAACTACTTACGGAAAAAAGCCATAAAAGCATCGCTTATTTGCCGCAGGTAAGTCCTGGGGTCTCAAGCCTCAAATGATCCTATGGTCATATACGGCAATTATTAGACCCATGATCACCTATGCCGCTTTGGTATGGTGGCCGAAATCAACACAGAAGACTGTACAGCAACAGCTTCAACAAATCCAAAGACTCACTTGTCTAAATGTCACAGGAGTGATGCGAACTTGTCCCACTGCAGCGCTTGAAGTACTGCTGGGAATCGCGCCGCTGCACATTTACATCCAAAAGCAGGCTATATTAAGTGCCTTGTCTCTGGACAGACTAAAGGAATTAAAACCTGGGGACTTTAGAGGACATCTCAAAATCCTTGAGGATCCCAACATCAACTACCTAGTTTACATTGCAAAGGACAAGATTCCTATGCAATACAACTTCGACCAACCCTACAAAGTGGTCATCGAAAGCTGTACTAAGTGGGCTTCCGGCGAGCCTCAACTTAAAAGAGGAACCCTGGCATGGTACACGGACGGCTCTAGAATAGAAGGAGTGGGGACGGGCATCGGGGTCAGTGGGCCTAACAACTACCTCAAAGTGCCCATAGGACTCCACTCCAACATATTTCAAGCAGAGATTTCTGCTATTAACTTATGCGCTGTAAAGAACCTCGAGTCAGGGATACGTGGCGCAACAATTTGTATATCAACGGACAGCCAAGCGGCGTTGAAGGCTATGAGTGCCTACACGTACGAGTCCAGTCTGTTGCATGAATGTATATGCAATTTAAGGCAATTGGGGCACAATAACCACGTAACCCTTCAGTGGGTCCCAAGCCATCAAGGGATCGAAGGGAACGAAAAGGCAGATAAGCTTGCCACGGAGGCAGCGAAAATGCCTTTCATTGGACCCTATCCCTGTTGTGGGCTGCAAAAGAGCCACCTAAAACAAGTAGTCAACAAATGGGAGGTCAACAGGAAGGTCTCCCACTGGCTGAATACGCCAGGACAAATGCAGGCGAAGGCACTGTTATCCGGGTCGCCTAAGACATCACAGTCGCTGCTATCTTTCAGCAAAGGGGACCTTAGACTGCTGGCAGGCTTTCTGACAGGTCACGTGGCCCTGAAGTATCACCTACATAAACTCGGCAAATCTGAAGATCAAATCCGCCGTCTATGTCAAGAAGATCTAGAGACGTCAGAACACATTTTGTGTAACTGTGTTGCTGCTAGTCACACACGACAACAACACTTCAGTAGGCCATTTCTAACGCCTACTGACATCCGGGACGGAAATCCCAGGCTAATTCTAAGGTTTATCAAAAGCCTCCAATTAGTCTAACAACCAGAAGGGCAATGTTACAATAGATCCATGTAGGTCGCGGTGACTAAAGGCAGCAGTGCTACTGCCCACAAATCTAATCTAATCCAATCTAATGGTCGGCAAATAAATCCCTCGAATAGTGGTAAAGCTTCCCAGGACAGCGGCAGGTTAAAGAATTCATCAAAGAATACATGCCTAAATACACTGATGACCTTCTGAACAAAGGCAGGGGAACGCTCAGGCTGGCAGTAGGGCTTTTAACAGGACCTAAGAGAGTTAATAAGCATATGAGCAACTTGAAGACGCCATGTGCAGAATCTGTCAGACAGAAGACTATCCAGAGTGAGGTTAAAGTGTATTGGCGAACCATATCCAGATACGGCGAGCTACATGAAGACTAACCCGGCAAAGCTAGAAAGCCTCATACAAAGTCTAAGCGAGACCAGGTGGTCTAGATAATAGAGAGCTACAATAGACCTATAGGTCACAGTAGCAAGAGGCCACATAGCCATCCCGTGTAATTATCTATCTATCGAGCAGTGCATCCAACCACACCATATCCACCATCAACAGAGCAGTATGGTACACGCCCGACTGTACGTCGCGCGTGTACACAGACCTTTGTGGAAGAGCACTACAGACAGCTCCTATGGTTGGCTCGTTCTCAGGATCTAAATCCGCTCAAACATGTCTGCGACATGATCGGTCGGACACTTCGACGTTATCCGGCTCCTCCGACCAACTGTGGGGAGCTATGGAGACGAGCATTCTAGGAGATACAGTATCCCCCGAAAAAAATAGTGGCTCATCGTGGAGAAGAACTTGCAATTTTTTTTAATATCTCCCAAATGTCTCCGATCCGGCGGTCTTCTGAGCCATGTGTGAATAGCAACCTCTACATCCTCTTGTTCATCGACAATCGTTGATGGTCTATACTAACACTTTTTAATACAAATGAAAAATTACTGGATATAACTATTCCTAACCTCCTAACCTTATAAAAAAGTTAAATATCTAAACACTGACACTATATTTCAGCTACAAAGAAAGTAAAACTGAGTGAAACCCGTTAAACTAAAACTGTGAGATTGAAACCAGAATTAAACAATTAAGCTCAAACGCTGTAAAAGTAAATTGAAAATTATCAATGGTCGCATCATATTCTTTTGAAACATGAACACAGTCTCAAATATACTAGAGTGCTTAACTTGTTTCAGATTTTCGAATTTGTTATATAAAACGTCTAAAATGTGGTTTTTAGACTTTTGAAAAACATCTCATGAATGCCATAAATGAACATACGTCCATAAGATGTCTTTTTTATGTCTTTAGGCGTTCAAACACAACGCAGACCTAAATAAAACATCCATAAGGTGTCTTGTGCTGCCTGGGTAATCATTGCCACTGGGATACGTGAATAGCCACGCCTTCAGCCTTGACTGCCCTACTATCACCTGACCATTCGCTAGGGCTGAGTACAATCACATCGAAAATGTTAATACTTCCCGTGGTCATCCTGTATAAATCCAATGATACCAAACTTGCCTTACTTTATTTTAAATGTTCTAGTGATATGCAGGAAAAACATCTTAAAATTAAATTAAACACAGATGACTCAGGCCAATCTGAAGATGAAGATTATGTGACTATTGCCAATAAAGGTGGAAACAAATACCAAGTAAGACAAGTGTTCAGTGATGGGGAGGAGAAGCTACTTGTTGATTATTTAATGAAAGCATCTAATTTACACAACGGACTGACATATAGACAAAGTCGTGAGTTGGCCTTCCAGTATGCCACGTGTCTACAAAAAACAAACTATTCAGCTGTTTGGGATGTTAATAAAATGGCAGATGAGGACTGGATCCTCGGTTTCATGAAAAGACATCCAGAGATATCCTGTAGACGGCCAGAAAATACAACGTTGACTCGTGATGCCGCTTTTAACGCTATGAATGTTGGTCAGCCTCGGACCGGCTCATAAATCGGGTTATATGACCAGTGAACTGTTTTTAAAGGTCCTGGATCATATTAAAGTGCATCTTGCTTGTTCAACTGATCGGCGATTGTTGATTCTGATGGACAACCATTCAAGCCATGTAAGTCTCGAAGCAATCAATTTCGCCAGAGCAACCGGAATTAGTCTGCTATTATTCCCTCCCCATTGCTCGCATCGTATGCAGCCACTTGACATAGCAGTGTTCGGCCCCTTCAAGGGACATATGAAAGTGACGATGAGTGACTGGATGCAAACATACCCTGGAAGGCCAATCACTATTGCCGAAATTGCTCAATTGTGTGGTAAAGCCCATTTGTCAGCCTTTACTGCAAAAAATATTTTGTCAGGATTTTGTACTCCTGGATTGTGGCCATTGGATCAACTAG
Organism: Holotrichia oblita; assembly: GCA_023690525.1. NCBI lineage: Eukaryota > Metazoa > Arthropoda > Insecta > Coleoptera > Scarabaeidae > Holotrichia > Holotrichia oblita. Next base: position 31,153,149 of record CM043016.1, read on the forward strand.
CACTGGGTGAAGATGCGTTCCAGCCATCGAAAGTAACAGATCAGCCCCTTCCCCGTACATCAGAAGTAACTGACCAACAATCTTCCTCAACAATGCCTCAGATACCAGTCAATCTTGAAGAACCGCAGCAGATGGATCAAACACCAGAAACAACATCACCAAAGGCAACGATTATCCTGAGACAGCAGCTAGAGCTTAGTCAAACAGCTTCCGTGATACCTACATCAGAAAAAACACTTACAGCAACCAGCAGCATAATCACCCCAGAGACCTGTCGACCATTGCAAAAAGCACAAAGAACCAAAAGTTCACGAAGACAAAAAAATCCATCGTCTACACAAGCACTCCTGTAAAGGAAGAACTAGAATAGCAAGAAAAAGTCAAAGAAAAATGTGTTAAACTCAAATCTGCTAGAGTCGCAAAGAAAGCACTTTTCTCTAGAAAACGCAATAGAGCCGAAACTGAAGCTTCAGACACTGAGTCGGACACAAATATGGTTTTAGAATCAGAAGATGAAGGCTTGTTTGAAGATGAAGAGGAGGACTACTTCAACAGCATAAGACAAATAACCGATGATGAGGAAGTTGTTGTTGGAGCTTTTCTATTAGTACGCTTTGCTACAAAGAAAACCTTCAAGTACTACGTTGGACTTGTCGAACACGTATTCCAGAGAGATGAGTTCACTGTGAATTTTCTACGAAAGAAAGGAGACAAGTTCTAGTTTCCTGATGTGTCAAATATATCGCAGGTAGATCGAAAAGACATTGTGTGAATACTGTCAGCGCCAACAGCATCGAACACTCAAAGACAGAGCAGAATTTTCCACTTTAATGTTAGTTTAGATGGATTTAACGTGTATTGAGCAATAAAAAACTTATTTGTATAATATTGTTATGATGTCCACTTCAGCCCCAGTGAAATATTGCGTTTGTCCACTCTAGCCCCAGCCTGGGGTCAAAGTGGACGAGGGACATACCTTAATAAAATGTTAATTAACTACGAAAATGTTCTACAAATTTTATTATAAATAATAGAGAGGTTGTGCGATACCTCTATCGCCATCATGCATTTAACAAACAATTATTTTCGATTTAACAAAAAAAGTATCCACTCTAGCCCCGGTCTCCCTAAGCAATGCAATAGTTGCGCCATTTTTCGACTGCCTCGATCATTAAAGTTTGAATAAGATATAAAATATAAACATTGCAATTTTTTTCTACTTGTTCGAGCGATTTTTGCTGTTCAATTCAATTTTATAGAGAAATACCCCAGAGATAAAAATTACGTTTAACATAACCTCACTTTCCTGTAATTTTTTCATTCGCAATTTTAATGCATTCACTGCAATACATTTCATGAGCTTCAGGATATAACGTTTCGTGAGCGTGCGTCTTCATTAACTAAAAAAAAAATCAAAACGGAAGTAATTAAAGAAGACGAAAGTAATAAATAAAGAAGCTGACAACGCTATATAGCCTGTTACCAAAATTAGATCCCTATTACTTAATTCGCGTGGGTTCTTGTACAGCTGAAGTCCATCATCGGTGGCAAAAGCGAAATCTAATCTACTTAGCACGAAACCATCGTTTGTCGAAACTAAAAGGCGTACACCGACGCGATAAAAAAAAAACAATAAACTAGTTTCGAGAGTGACGTGCATGCCTACTTACGTCCCTAGTAAATTAATCTACGAATTCAATTTATCGTCCTTACTCCTTTCAGGTTAGACGGCCAAGAGATAGATATGTGCGTATACTGCTACATTAACTTATCTTTCTTTTAACGAGGCCCAGCGCTTTTAATTTTGTCGGTCACGGAAACCTACTTCTGTCAAAGGTGGCACGTTAGCGTGCAAGCACGACAGAAATTTCTCGTCTCTTGTAATTGTACCAATAAAATTCTAATAAATGTATAAATTAATAAGACCAACCCAGATGTTCTAGCGGTACATTCTGCCACCACAAATCTTTAAACTTTTCGGAAGTTAGGCGTAAGTCCGCGATATATCTACGAAATGAATTCTTGAAGGCCGTATAGTCGTCGTATTCCGAGCTTTGTTTTAAATCGAGCGATATTACGGCGTTATCTGCAGAAGGGGCCCCTGCTCGCTTCCTAATAAATAATACGAAAAATCGTCACGTTTTGATCGTAAACAGAGATAAAAATGAGCGGGCTAGGCGTTTAAGATATTCAAATAAGCGAGAAATAAGTCATCGGAAGATACGTTCGGATTAAGTTATGAATGATCCGTGATTTCGGGATAACGTTGTAAAGTAGGTCGAGCTTTTCGATGGAAACGAAGAAATTTATGTATTCAGAATTCATAGTGGATGGAATCGGGTGAAAGAGAATGAGGAAAATAAAATGTTGTTTCATCTTTTCGGGGGGAACGCGAAAAATTTTAACATAAATCTAATCTTAAATTTATAATTCTGTATTGCGGTGACTTGACGGCTAGAGAAACACCTTCTCATCTCTGGATCACTTCAATGAGAACATTGTTACTGCAATCCCAATTATAATTATCATTCTGAAAAGATTTACTGTTTTGTTTTAAACATATTGTACAACAGCTTGCCATTTTTCAAAAAAAACCTATTAATATTCTATATTGGGCCTCAGATATATAATTAAGATATAAATTTTTGAAATTGGTGAGCAAACATTACGATTCAAATTATCCCAAGCTACTTCAGAGCTACAAAGAGACAGTGTCGAATAGTTCGTATTGAAACTTATTTAATTATGGCCCTAGATGTAATAAAGAGTCAAAGAAGAGATGATAATAATGGATAATCATGAATCCCACAGTTGTGTGGAATCTCTTTGAGATTTATTCATAATAATTAATCGAATAAACTTCAAGTTCTTAGCCTTTTCATAGCGCTGCTATTGACAGCAATGCTCATAGGTGGTCACAGCGCTCTCTCACCAGCAAAGTGACAAATCCTGATCTCACTCCACGTTATTGCAAACCTGGGAACCTACAACCAGAACATATTCAATGAACTCATTATCATGAGCAAAGACAAACTTCAGGAATCTTATCAGGTCACTGTCGGCTCCGAAGGCGTATGAGAACAATTGGGCTAGCAGAAACAGCAGAATGCCGTTTCTGTGAAGAGGAAAATGAATCTTCTATACGCATCCTCCGACTGCACAGCCCTACGTTATCCAAGGGCTATGCAACTAGGATCTTATGAAATAGACGAGAGAGACTCATCATCAACATCAAGCCATCCCACATTCTAAACTTTCTAAAACAGATAGGCTTAGCAAGTCAGTTATAAAGCCAAGAAACCTCAGCCACACAGCAAGAAACGGGGTATACAATAGACCTTTTAGTTCGCAGTGCAAATATCACCCGGCAATGCATGTATTGTAATGGTTGGCTTAGTGAGCAAGGGAGCAATTAGACCAGCAGATATTCCGTGATTGGAGTCTTAGGATGACAATTCAATCCACCGTGCGGATGTCTGACGTCGAAAGCTACCTTGTGAACATCAAAATGAAATTATAAAACCCCAGTAATAAAAACACACCATTTTGGAGACACCAGGTATATTGCACAAGAACAGCACCCTGTATATTAATATCAAAATTAAAATAACGATTAATAAAACAAATATATATATACTAATTGAATCTAGGTAAAACAATAATGAAATTTATAAAAGAAATCATTAAGAATAGAGATGACATTTTGCCATGAAAGAATAATGCTTCCAATCACACTATAAAAAAAAACAATGTAGATAAGGTAATTTCGTAATCAGCAAAGAATAAGGAACATCATATTTAACACAAGCTTCAGGAAACATCACTATTTAAATAGTTCCTTACAAAAATTGTCCAATTCTACAGTTTCAAATCGGCACCATTCCCAAGTGTCAAACAGAATTGTCAAACAACAGAGTTAATTTACAGAATTTTGTTATTACCCTATTTGAGGCACTCTGAGTCCGATTCCGTAAAAATAAATTAAATTAAGTTTTCCAAAACTTCATTTCGCAAACGATTTCCTTTTGTTTAAGATATTTTACCTCATCCAATAAGAGCCAATGACGCCAAAAATACTTCGAGGATTCGCTAAAAAAACTTGCAAAACGACAGTCGAATTTAATAGTTCATCGAGGATACAGCTCGTATTTTTCATCGTAAAAATTTCAAGGAAAACATTTGTATCTTTAACCTGCAACTTTCAATAATCATTAATTATCCTATTTGAATCCGTTCACCAGCTTACCCAAGTTCCAAATACCACAAAGATCTACAACCTAAGAGACCCGTCCCGAATCGAGACCGTCCTCAATCCAAGGTCACGCTGGATCCACCAGGTCAGATCAGATTCATACTAACACCCGTTAAAACTCTGTGTGATCTGCGTATATATAAAAGAACATAACCTAGAATCGTATTTTAATGATAAGGAAATATGTAGAACTCTGTAATAATAATAACCGCTGTTATTTTAATTTCACGATAGAACGATAGAGGTCGGTAGAAAAAGTTTTTTTTTTTTTAATTATATTTTTTTTTTGTTAAATGAATTATAAATCAAATCATTTGTTATACGTCATTAAATAAATACATGTCATTCTAAAATAAAGAGTTTTAATTCTATACGAAACGAACAACGAACCCAATTCCCTGCAAAAGTAAGAACCGTAGTACCTATTTTGAAAAATTGCATGAACAAATCAGCATAGTCTACATGTAATATTGAGTCAGCTACTACGGTGATGACGTGTGGTTCTCATAGTGGTGCTCTACCACGTCCCAACGTAACATATAAAGGAGAGCATCTGTGGCAATATCTGGAAGATGGGTGGGACGAAAAAATAATAGTCACGTGATTCGCATTATCTGTCAAATTTAATTTTTTCCAAAATAAATTCAAAAGTGGGATTATTTCTCAAAATATCGAAAAGAGTTATTAGAAAAAGTTTTTTTAAATGCAATTTTTAGCCGATATGCAAAATTTGAGCTGCATAAGATAATTTAGATTTTTTGCCAATTTTTTATAAACTGCCCCACTGTTGCGAAACAAGACTCAACGCAACCTACATAAAACTTCTTAGTTTTAACAATGCTTTATTCCAGACACATTTTCTTTAACGCAGTGCCATATTCAATGTGTGTTTTTCTGCAAAATCCAAATAGGGCTATTAAAATTTGGTCACATGTGATGCAAAGTTTATTTGTTTTTGACCTAACTTTTAACTATTTTTGAAAATGTAGTTTGTGACTAAAAGTAATACACATTAATATTAAGATAATAGTTTAATTGAAAGGTCAAATTTTCTCATAAAATAATCATAATACATTATAAAATAAAACACATTTAAAATTCCAATTTCAATTAATAACAATATGTATTTTTGGTATTTGAATATTAAATTAAAAATATTTGAAAAACCTAAAAATTAAAGTACATTTCTGTGTGCCTCCCATTGCGTTCAATACAAACAATTGTTCTTCTTGATACATCTTTAATGGAGTTTCTGATACTAATGGGCCTTATTTCTAAAATACAGTATCGAATCACCGTTTCCAAATGATCAACATTATGCAAATGTTTTTGATTAAATATTGATACATCAGTACGCATGTATTGCGGTGTGGTTGGTGGTTCCACTAACATAAAACGTCTAAACAAAAGAATATGATTACAGAAGATAGTTTCGGAAAATTCAATATCGGTTCAGTTACCAAAATAACCAACGGTTTAACTTGATAAATGTGTATTGAATGTGAGACAACTGCAATTTTTGAATACTAATTCTCTAGAAGAACATGCCACAGATAATAATTTCCTTGTCCATATTATCATTATATACAGTGTTATCATAAAGATTTTTGAAAAAAATGCAAAAACACGTCAGTTTATTTTAGTCCGCGTCTTTTAACATAAGTCAAAAAAATAAAACGTCAAATTTGTCAAAGTTATCATTATTTTTTTAAATAGGAAGCTAGTTTTTTTTTAATATTATTTGCCTCATTTAATTGTCAATTAATTGTTATTCAGTCACATGAATTTTATTATATAATATATAATCGATTGCTACAGAGTGTTGCCCAAATTTCGAAAATGGAAAAGTTTGAGTATATTATTCGAATTCACCCTGCGGACGAATGCAATGAAAATAGATCAAGCTTTAGAAGCGGACTACGTGGTTTCGTCATTCCAGGTCTCATCAGTGTCACTCCGAATGCAAGATCTAATTTGATCGTCTTTCACTTCTCAACTTATTTGTATAATACCTGCGACAATGGACTAATTCCAACCTCATGCCCTCTAGTGAGCAAGGTGGGAAGTAGCACACCAGGCACTACACAGCACAAGTCGGTACAGCAGATACTGATTTAGCTCGGACAATTCGTGGATTGTCATTCCTAGTAGATGTCTCGATCTGCTAGCAGTCAATGGTGAATTCCGTATACGGCTTACCATGACGTAACATATGACAACATCCAGAAATGTCAATATAAAAACCAAAAAAGTGCCTGTAATAGGCGGTCGCGGTATATTGTTGGAATTCATCCTGCGGATGAATGTAATGAAAATAGATCAAGCATTAGAAATGGACCACGTGTGGGATGAATTTGCGGCTTTTTATCAGGGAGTGGAGAATTGGGCAAGAAATTTTAAACTTGACAGAACAACGGTTGAAACCTGTTGTTTGCAAACAAAACATTGATCTGGTGCATGCATGGTCCTGAAAGATAAACGAAACATTCCGAAAATTTGTAGCTCAGAGTTGTGGCTTGTTAATAGGTGGCGTAGAAAAGGGTGGCCGCACGATGGGTTCCAAAAATGGTACCGCCAGAACAAAAACGCATTCGATAGGGGGGCCTGCCATCGCCACATACATTTTCAAAATCGTCAATTTCTGCTCAAAATTTTGCATTAAACTTGTCCGTCGGAGAAATGACGTTTCTATATTGGGTTCTCAGTTTCTTAAGGTTCCATTAGGCTGACACTATGCAGAATTTCTTTCTATATGTGTTCAAATGTTCTTGTCGAACTAAATTTTTCTGTCTTTTTTGATTCGCCAATCTATCTTACTTCACTTGTTTCAAGTATATCTATTTTATACATATCCATTCCTTTTTAAAACCTGTTGGTATTCATATTTAAAGTTTCTCCATGATATCATTACACAACTACTGGCAAAGTTGCTGTGCCTTTATGTCCTTATTTAGTTCCTCTGTTTGTTTGATTTCGATGTTTGATGCATTCCATCGTAATTTTTCTTGTACTTGTACAAAAAATAAATCGGATACTACGACAATAAAAAGAATATTGATCAGTGGATTTGAAGCTACGGGTATTTAGCCTCTAAATCCACGGAAAGTTTTATAGAAATTGCCAGAAGAAATTTCTGGACGAATTTCTTGAAAACCAAAGAGAAGGTAAAACCCTTTTTAAAGGTAAACAAAGAAGAACAGCTAGGCAAAAGTATGTTGACAGTTCTAAAGAATTGTCATGGGAGATATCTGATAGAGAGGAGAGTGATAAAGAAAAGGAAGACAGCGAGGTGGAACAAAACACAAACGATGGAGATGAAATAGAAGCAACTGATAATATTAAAATGTTCACCAAAGTCACCTCGGTTTACGGCAGTTGAATATTCATAAGCGA
>CM043016.1:31161293-31235181 GCA_023690525.1 Holotrichia oblita
ACGCTTTTCTTCAGATTTGACAGTTACAGTTGTTCAAAATAATTTTGACGGCTGATATCTTCCGTAAACAGTCTCTAAAAACGGGCAAAATATAAATACACTATATTTACGTATTTTAACAACCATATGTATATCCAAAAATTTTTGACAGCTGTCACGTTGGCAAAAACATACATTTGATGGTTTGTAAAATTGAAAAATTTTTAGAATTCAGAATGTGGTATTAACAATCAAAAAAATTCTAACAATTGCTACATTTAAAACTTATTTTTCGGTTTCGATTTTGTCATTTGTAAGTGTGAAAGTATTTTTGACAGCTGTCAAATTGCAAAAAAAACAATTATTTATCATTGGTTATATCCGTCAAAATTTTGGACAACTACCCAATATTGTAAAAACTATATTTTTCTGTAGAGAGTAGATAGTTGTCGTTGTCCATATAGAACTGTCAAAATTCCAAAAAAATTATTTCTTACGAAATAAATTTGACAGCTGTCAAAATGTAAAAATTACACATTTCTTCGGATTTATAGTAGCAATCATCTGGCAGTTGAAAAATATTTTTTCAACTGTCAAGTAATAGTCCTGATTTAAATCTAAAAAAATCTATGGATGTCATAACAAAGAAAATATGTATTATAGAAGAAATTTTTATTCTTAAACTGGGTTATAGCAACTTATGGAAGAAACGTGGCCAGGCTAGCCAGTGATTGAAATTTAACAATAAATTTATTCAATTCTATTCCTCAACGATTACATGAAGTGATATTAAAGATGCATTAATCTTGTCGAGGTACCTTGTAACTTGTTTTAAACCAGGAGAACCGAAATCTGTGGATTCCTGCTCATAAGTTGTCCCATTTTATTTGACGGCTAAATGTCATTGATTTTTAAAACTGTTAAATTTAAGACATCAATCAAAAACTGGCCGTATGTCTGTCACTGATTTAAATTTAACAATAAAACTGTGATTATTAGTTTAATTGTAAAACTGCCCATTTTATTTGACAGCTAAATGTCATATTTTTAACACGATTAAAAACTATTGTTAAATTATTATTGTTAAATGTCTTTTTAAAATAAAATACTCTGCAACAGATTATGGGCACAGATAAACGTGAATAACAGTATGGAGAGATCACAATGTATATTAGCAATAAACAAATTAAGCAATAATAATTGCGAGGTGTGGAAATTTCAAATAAAAGTCATTTTAATGGCGAAAGTACTATTTGACATTACAAGTAGTGTTATTGGAACCAGGAGATAAAAACTTAAAAACCGGTTGGAAGTTGAAAGATGCGAAGCCACAAGAGGCATTGTTACACAAATGGAAGAAGGGCCACTGTCATATGTAATGGAGTGTTGTAGTGCTAGTGACATGTGGGTGAAGTTAGAATACATTTATGACAGGAAGTCAGATGTTTGTATGCATTTGTTGAATGAACAATTTTACAGTTTAAAATTTGAAAATGAGGATGTCAATAGCTTTGTATCAAAAGTAATCAATTTGTGTACAAAGCAACAAGGATGAAATACCAGAGAAGATGATAATCACTAAAATAATTATGGCACTGCCAGATCAATTTAAACATTTTAAGTCAGTGTGGGAAGGTGTACCTACAGAAACTCAGAACGTAAATTATTTAACATTAAGACTGTCGATAGAAGAGGAAAGGCTGCGAAAAAATAAAAGAGGAAACTGAGGCGTTGTTAACAAGGAAAGTTGAAAAACAATGTTACAGGCAGGATATCTTAAGTTTGAATGTAAAAATAATATGGAGTGTCATTATTGTAAGAAGAAAGGACATCTAATGAAAGACTGTTACTTTAGAAAGCGAAAACGAAGTGAACGGACAGAGGAATAAGAATAAATGTTTTGCACTGATGGCAACAATAAATGAAATAGAATCGGAAGTGAATACAAACTGGTTTCTAGACAGTGGTGCCACACAACACATGTGTCATGACATCGAAATTATTGACAGTTATGAGGTGCTAGAATCTGAAAAAATATTAAAATTGTAATGAATTCAATACTGAAAAGCTGTAGGAGTGGGAAAGATTAATGTTTAAGCATACAATGGAGAAAATTTTCACGACGTGGTGCTGCATGATGTTCTTCATGCGCCAGATTTCGAAGCAAATTTGATATGATTGGGTTGCGCACTCGATAAAAATATGTCTTGAGTTTCTGATTCAAAAAATGCCAAATTAATGAATGAAAATCATGATGTGTGTGCCATGGCTACTAGGTCTACGACTAACAAGCTTTTCAAAATGTTATTTAAGTCAAACACCAAGAATAAGGTGGTAGAAGATAGTTGTTTAGTAGCAGCAAATTGTGAGATAATGTGGTGGCACAGAGCTCTAGCTCATCAGAATTTTGGTCACGTTAAAGAGCTTTTAAAACAGAATAATTTCCAGGCAAAAGAAAGCAGTTCTTTCTGTTTTGCATTTATACAGGACAAACAACGTAGGCAACCTTTTTCCTCCAAGTTCTTCCAGGTCAACTGAAATAGGTGCCTTAATCCATTTAGATTTATGTGGGCCAAGGGAAGAATCTTCTTTCAGTGGTTCTACATACATGTTCTTATTAAAGGATGATTATACTAACTACAAGATAGTTTATTTTATGTTTTAAAGAATTTTTAAAGAATTTGTTAACGTACAGATAAAGGATTTACTAAAACAACACTGCATACATCAGCTAACGGTTCCATATACTCCCCAACAAAATGGGTGTGCAGAGCGCGAGTTGCGCACAATCATTGAAGCTACACGAGCAATGTTAATAGAGAAGAAGCTACACAAAGTTTTTTGGGCAGAAGCAACGAACACAGTAGTGTATTTATTGGAATCGTACCGGTACAAGTCCAATTGAAGGAAAAACTCCTTATGCGTTATGGCATAACAAATTTTTTGATTTAACTTCACTTAAAGGTGTGTTTGGATGTGAAGTATATATTCCAGACCAATATATAGTCACGGCACAATATTTGGAAAATGATCATTACACCGGAAGCATATTTACACCGGAAGCAACTGAGAAGGAACTTGTAAGTCTCGACATTAATAACTAATTTTAATTTAGTATATTTAATTTAATAAAAAAAGACAAGGATTAGTGGAAGTTGAAACAGTAAGAGAAGATCAGTATGAACAAAATTTACAATTGCCAGTGGAAGATACCAGGTCGAACATCAAATTGCGCCCAAGAGAGGCATTGAAACCTCCTACTAGATTCAAAAGGTTTACTTTTAAAAATTTTCCGAATAAACCGTCAGCATCTCTCTAGCTTTTAAACCGGAAAGAAAAAGGGATAATCGGAAAACCAAAATTCGTAATACACTTTATTGCTTCTACGAAATTAATATGCAAAATTCTGGCTGCTTACCTTCGGAAGGAAATCTCCTCTGAAACAAATCTTCCGTACTCGGAATACAGGTCCTCTCCTTAGTCTTCATAAAGTCCGTTGCACCAACGAAGCGTATTTCGTTACTATCACTTGAACACGCTTCACTTTGCAAAAATCTATTTTGAAGCAATCTTTCATTATCTACAACACCATCTTTATCATCGTTTCTGGTCTGCTCAAAGAGTCTTACGTGTTTCGATGATGATTCTGAATAAAGTCCAAACTCCCTACTATTATCACTACACTTTTTACTGTTATTCGATAAAAGAGATTCTATACTAAAATTTTTCGATTTCGTCGAAACAATCTCACTCTCTTTAATTACGGTATTGTTCTCAAAATTGCACTTATTATTATTTTCCGTCATTTTTCGATCTTAAAATCTGCTTCTAAAGCCGGAGGGCATTCGCTGCCAACTATTAAAATTAAGCATATTTTGCGGCCATATCGCTTTTTGACGGCGCTAAGTTGTCCGTGCCGACAATTTTAAACGAACATCGACCTTAAGTCGCTTCTTTAAAGTGTTAAACGGTCGATTCATCTGCATTAAGTCGTTCAGCCAATCGCAACCGTTCGTGGGAGGGATCTGCTGGTTACTTTTCTCTGCCTGAGACGCAGTAGAGGGGATAATTGAGATATATTTAGTTGGTGGAACATGTGTGTTCGTAAGAAACTCCATCGGTGAACAGGAAAAAAAGCCTTGTTTAATGAGCATTGTTCGAGTTGCTGGTAATGTATTTTTAAGTAATTGCTAGCCATTATGTCTTTGGTACATGCATAGGTGTTAAATTGGCGATTTGTCAAGTAATAACGAGTGACCAATTGCAATGTAATGAATCTAATGTCAAAATGGTCATGCCAGAATGTAAACATTTTAATTTAAGCGGATGTTGATAATTATTAATTTTCGGAAAACAGTGTTTTTGCAAAACGACAGATTTTGTGGAGATCGGACTAATAGTCGACTACAATATTTGACCATTATTGTATTTCAGTGTTGGAATATTGATAGAAAGAGTTAACACACAGTTGAAATGTTAACATGCAACAAATTAATAAATGCAAAATTCGAAATATTTCAATAAAGTAAATTATACTAAGGTTTGGACTATATATTGGGCCATCTTTCTACAAAAAATAGTTTGTCTATATTGAATCACTGGTGAGAGGGATCATTGATTTGATGGTATTATTTTGGCCCTCTATACCCCGGGGTGGGTTAGTTGCCTCATATGAGGAGGATAGTCGCCCCAGATAGAAATTAAATACAGGCATGAAGTAAACATTACTGCTAAAACTTGTTTATTTAATGGCGATAATGTATAAAACTTATATAAAGTATTATTTTCTTAGACGTTTAATTTTCTCTTCACGGTCACATTTATTACACAAATCACCATAAAGAGTGCAATTTTCGTGCAGCCATTTTTTACAGGATACATAGAATCCAATCAACATGATTTAGTGCTGCCATAGATTTTAAGGCACTCACGACACTGTTCATTTTTTTCATCACTATGCTGGGACAGTTCTGAATCTTCTGATTCCGAAGATGAGTCAATGTCAAAATGCTTCCTGTTCTTTTGTTTTTTTTTCTTAGATACACGATTTTCTTGTATTTACATTAACGATCTGAAGGGCAGTTTCCTTAACTGTTTCTTTCCCTTTTAATGTTTTGTTTTCCTGTGTCTTCTTGTTCTTTTTGGTTTCTTTGTCCTGACTTTTGTAACTTAATTTTTCTTTTGATCAATCACTGTTGGACAATTTAGTACTTGTGCTGCTTGCCTTTTTCTTCTACTTGGTACTTTACTAACAATGGGAATTGGAGACAGCTGCAGAAGGTGTTGAGTCGGACTAATATTTATCAAAACTGGCTCACTGAAAGATGTGTGTAATTATTTGAATGAACAGTATTCAAATAGATGGATAGGTAGAGACAATGATGCCCCCACAAATTGGCCAGTTCGATCCTCTGACATGACGCCGATGGATTACTTCTTATGAAGAGCTTTTTCTTTTAATATGTGGTGGGTGCTTAGTTGCAGTGACTCCGTAAGCTGTATTACTTGTAGTTTGGTGTGTGTAAGTTGTGTTAAAATGGCTTTGTGACAGCATCATATCGCCTTTTATGATGCCGCGCTTTCACTTTGCTCCCAACAGTGAATGGCAAGTCGATCCGGGATCAAACTCTCTGAAAAAATGTCACCGTCCCTCCAGAGAATTGAACCCCGGCACCTATCGTCCTCTCAGAACGATAGTCAGCCGCCTAACCACTGCGGCCATCGACCCGTTTGAAAACTCTTGTGTATTCTAGACCAGTAGATACTGAAGATGGATTAAGGCGACGTATTCAAACTAGAATTGACACTTTGAGAAATGATGAGTAATGAATAAATGCTCCAGAGAGTTCAGTTCAATTTTTCACGACGTATTAATCTTTGTACACACGAAAAAAGAGGCATTTTGAATATTTATTGAAAGCATTTAATTAACTGTTTTTGTTCATAACTTCTTGTTGACTGTTTTTATTCGAAAATAAAATCACATTTACTGCTTTTGTAATGTGGGTGTTATTCTTGTGGCAATTCAATGCATCCACTTTTGGACTGAGGTAAGTTTATTGGGTTAGATCGCCATATTTTGCCCTCAGAAATGAATTTCTGAATTTTTTATATCCAGATTACTCATAAACGGCTGCTCTAATCAACTCCTACCAGGTATATCTTTTCTAGGTAAAAACCATTGGAGAATAAGAATTTTCGTTTAAAAGTTAAATACAGTGTGTCTCAATAAAGTTATTACGTTTTAAATGGATAGAATATGCCGCAGGTGGCGCCCTCTACATTTTGCAATGAAAATGAGAGCAGATTTAATTTTTTTACCCTACGAAACCCCTCCTCCCTCCCCCCTACCCAAATATTGTGACAATATACCAATTATTACAGAAATTATTTATAAAAAACTAAAACCAAATTGAACTTTTGACACTCTGTATCTCCGAAAGCATCCACTTTTGGACTGGGTTAGATCCCCATATTTTGCCCTCAGAAATGTGTGGTAGCGTTTTTTTTCCGCACAATTTGGAGACGAAGAAGAATCCCGTTTAGAGTACCTATTGTACTTTCCTATTTTATAGCAACCATTTCTTCATTCCTAACAGTCTTCCTTTCTTGGCTCCCTTACTGTGGTTGTTAGTCTTCAAATTTATGTAATGTGGACACACTTCATTCTTCAAACACTTGTTATAAAATCAGATATTTTGAGTTGTAGTCTTAGTTTGTTAAAATAATTTAAAATAGTAACAATATAATTATTAAACATAATATAACATAATGTATACATTTGCAAAGTTTCTAGGCCTGAAGAAGAGGTTAACTAAAAACCGGTAACGATACTGTATACATTTGTTTTTAATAAAATTGGGAAGTACATAATTATTACTAAAAAAACAAAATTATTAATTGCTATACTAATCTTTCAAAACACTCCACTACTAAATAAGATAATTTAATGCAGTACAATAAGAGGAAATGTTAGTTGTAGGCACTTGATGAAGACTTGTACTTACTTACGAGGGAGCGTTTTTATATTTGCGGAATGAGGGATCAGGGATGGAAATAAAAAAACCAAATTATTTTTCTTTTACAATATATTCACCTGCAAGACGGATACATTTTTCACATCTTTCAATTAATTTATTTATACCCTCATACAAAAATGATTTCTCTTTATCTGCAAAATACGCCGAAACTGCCTCCTTGACTTCATCATCGGCAGTCAATTTTTTACCCCGCAGCTCTTTTTTCATTTTCGGAAACAGGTAATAATCACTCGGGGCCAGGTCTGGGCTGTAGGGTGGGTGATTCACAATTTCGAAGCCCACCTTATGCAGCGCAGCTAACACAACGCGGCTCTTGTGGACGGGCGCGTTGTCGTGCAAAAGCAGCACACCTTTCGTCAATTTTCCCCGTCTTTTCTCTTTTAATGGCTTCTTTTAGTCGCTCTAATATTGAAGCGTAATATTCTCCGGTTATAGAAATACCTTTATCTTTATAATCAATCAACAATATTCCTTCCGAGTCCCAAAATACCGTTGCCATGAGTTTCCCAGCTGATTGTGATACTTTAAATTTCTTGGGAGGTGCTGTGCCCTTTTTATGCCACTGCATGGAGTCTTGTTTGGACTCAGGTTCATAATGATGAACCCAAGTTTCGTCTCCAGTAACAATTCGACTCAATACACCATCCTTGTCTTCATTACAGAGGTCCAAAAATGCACGCGAACACTCTACGCGCTGTTGTTTTTGCGGCGGCGTGAGTATTCTCGGCACCCATCTTGCGCTGACCTTAGACATGCCGAGATGATCGTGTAGGATTTTAAAAATTGTTGTACCGGATACTCCAACCATTTCTGCGAGTTGTTTCTTCTTTAGTCGAGCATCTTCGAGTACAATTTTTTCAACTTTTTGGATAAGTGCTGGCGTGGTCACCTCAATGCTCCTGCCCGGCTTCGGGTCGTCTTCAAGGGATTCCCTTGTTTAAGTAAACTATGCCACTTGTACACCATGGTTTTTCCTGGACAAGAGTCGCCGTAAATCAATGACATCTCATTCATTATGGTCGCGACTGATTTTCCTTGCCTGGTAAGGAACTTTATAACGGCACGATATGGTGGACAAAGACGCAACAAAGGAACGCTATTCAGTGGCTGAGCAAGGTGCAAAGACTTGCCTGCCTAGGAATAACGGAAGTAATGCGGTCGACACCGACTGCAGCCATGGAGGCACTCCTGGACTTGCCACCGCTGCGCCTGGTCATACAGGGGGAGGCAAGGATGGGGGCATACAGGCTGCAACACACAGCGACTCCGAAAAGGGTCAACACAAATCATATGTCGATAACTGAGCATGTGGGAAAGAGGGTGTTGGAAATGCGGACCGACCACATGCCGGTAAGGCATAGGGCCACAGTTACGCACTGGGGGAGTATGCTTCTGTGTTTCAGGCGGAAGTATATGCTATTCGTCCAATGCGCACACACAATGAATGTGAAAGCGGTGACCAACAGACGAATTCACATCATGTCTGATAGCCAAGCGGCATTGAAGGCGTTCTTAAGCCGAAAGGTGTCGTCCAGGCCAGTGACGGAATGCCTCGACGAACTGGTGAGACTGTCGAACCGGAACAAGGTTTGGTTGACTTGGATACCGGGCCATCAGGGGATAGAGGGCAACGCAAGGGCTGACGAACTCGCGAAGAGAGGGTCAGAGATGGAAATGTACGACCCAGAACCTTTCTTCGGGGTCACAAAGCAAACGGCCCGGAGACATATAGGAGACTGGGTTCGTACGAAACAGCAGGAATACTGGAGAACCTCACCCGGCAAAACCTTTATAGGGAAGCCATGCAGGAAAAGAGCTAGAGAACTACTACATCTTAGTAGGAAACAGCTCTGCATCGTAACGGGACTAATGACCGGACATGCTGCGGTGAAAGAACACCTACACAGAATCGGAGTGTTTGACGGGGACACAAAGTGTAGACTTTGTGGGATAGAACCGGAGACAGCCGATAATATACTACGCGACTGCGAGGTACTAGATCGCAGAAGGCAGAATCTATTTGGGATAACGAAAGGAGACCCAGAGATATACCTTACCCACTCGGTTAGGGACCTGTACAGGTTAGTGGAGGGGACTACCGTGCTAGAGAGCCTGATGGCTGCGGCGCCTACCGGTGACTATAGGTCGGACGGGTCTGGAGGGGAAAAAAAGGCACGATATTCGATTTTTTCCATATTTCACTTTTCACTCCTGATTATGTTACTTCTAATAACAATGAAACTTCGTATTTGTACTAATTACGAGTCGCTGCACAGGCCATGCCCCCAATGCGCCTAATCACCCCCCTAAAACCCGCTCATTCCGCGAATATAAAAACGCTCCCTCGTAGATATATCACTTTGAAATCGAGACATTTCGTAGTGATTAAGTAAACAAGTAGCAGATAATTGTGGTGTCATTTATGGAGATCATTAGATTACTCATTTTTGATAATAGCACATATCTACCTTACCTTAAATGGTTAAAAAAACACAGATTCGACTTTTCATAGTTTATTATCATATTACATACTACATTATACTAACATAAAAGAGACTATAAGGACATATTATATGTATATAATTTAATTAACAGATAACTCGTATTGATTAATTAACAGTTATAACTTCTTAAGAATGTATGTATGCCCTTCACTACAACGTCGTACAATCATAACATGTTTTTGATTTGCCCGTAAACAGATATACAATTCCATGGTATCGAAAGAATTTAGCATAATCAAGCGGTGTTAAATCACCATTATCTTTAATAGTCACATCCGCATTCCTTCGTAGTAAATTTTTGACGATATCTTTTCTATACATTAAAACAGCATAGTGAAGAGCTGTTCGACCTAGATGATCCACTTGATTGAGATTCGCATTGAAGGATATAAGAGCGTCTACAACTGTACTTTTACCCGCATGTGCTGCTATATGAAGAGGTGTTGAGCCAAAATCATTGCTGGTGTTCACAAACGCCTGATTGTGCATAATCCTCTCCACTAAGCCGTTATCTCCAAGTATGTTAAATTTGTCCATTAAGGCTAATTTAGGCAAGATTAAGGATAGTATTTTGTGATGGCCTGATGTTGCTGCGTGAAAAAGTAATTTGTTACCGGATGTTTCAATATCAGAACTCGCCCCGTATCTAAATAGCATTTTAGTTACCTCTACATTTTCTGTTAGCAC
Source organism: Holotrichia oblita (assembly GCA_023690525.1). Lineage (NCBI taxonomy): Eukaryota > Metazoa > Arthropoda > Insecta > Coleoptera > Scarabaeidae > Holotrichia > Holotrichia oblita. The sequence continues at coordinate 31,171,504 of CM043016.1, forward strand.
AGCTGCGTAAAGAGGCGCAAGGCCGCTGTGAGACGCAAAATTAATATCTGCGCCTTCGGTTAACAGCATGCGGATAATTGTTGGATTTCGTGTCATAACGGCGGCTATTAGAGGGGTAAGTCCACATTTGCTTACATAATTGATGATTGCCTTGTTTTTGACTAAAATTTTCGTAATAGGTATATTTTTTGTTTCTATCGCAACAATCAGTGGAGTATTTCCACGTTCGTCTGCCAAATTTACGCCCGCTCCATTTTCCAATAATAATTCAACAACAAACACGGCCACTTTTTCTCTTATAACGGACACTAGAGGTGTATAACCCATTTTATCTGTACTATTCACACTTCCTGCGTTTCTGGTCAGTATCGTTATCATAGCTTGATTTCGTTGAGTGGCTGCGTAACCAACAGCTGTGTATCTATGTATTTCGCTCTCGTGGAGTCTCATAAAGCTTCGTATTAAAATCTGATCGACCTCTTTGTTTCTTAATTTCAGAACGGCATTAATATATTTCATTCCGTGCGAGTTTGTCAGATCCGCTCCGTATTCTAAGAGTTTCTCAACGAGCTTTAGCTTTTTCCTGGAAGAATCACGCGTTATATCAATTTCCTCTACTAAGTTAATATTTGTCTGGTTTTCTATTGTTCGAATAAGATCTAAAACTTCGTCAGGATAGGTTGAGTCGTAACTTGAATTAGTGGATGTTTCACCTAAATCCCATAGCCAGATAACAACATTAATTTTATCTCCCTCTTTGGCTTTAGCCACTAACATATCGGTGCGTGTTTCAATATCTGCGCTAGCTCCATTCTCGAGCAGTAATCTAACCATATCTGGATTTCCTTTTCGCGCCGCCACGTAGAGAGGTGTCACATCACACGCGGTTTTCAAATTTGGATCAACTCCTTCCTTTAATAATAGTTCGATAATTTTCATATGTTCTGCTGGTAGAATGTCTAATAAATGTGTAAGTTCTATTTATTTTTCGATAAATGAGGATCTACTCCGCTTTTTAATAAAATTTCAATCATAGTCCAATTTCTTTCTTCCAGCGCATCATCTAAAACTGTTAAGTTTTGCTCGTCTTTGAAGCTGATATCAGCGCCATGTCTTAATAAAATTTCGACGAGGTGTAAGTTTCTCTGCAACAATTTAGTTTTATTTAATGACCAGTCAAATTTGAACATGTTTTCTAAAACGTGTCTTATATAGTAGATGTAATAGCCAAAGTGATCCCTAACTTCAGAAGCATATAGCAATGTGTTCTGTGCCTCCTTGCAATATTGGGGATTATTGAAAAAATTTATACACTTGTCGTTTACAGCAGCTAAAAGCGGTGTTAAACATTTTTTGTTTATGTAATTCACGTTTGCTCCGTTTCTTAAGAGTAACTCGATCATGTCTATACTCCTGCATCTGATAGCGCAGTAGAGAAGACTGCAGTCATCGTAATCGTTGTTATTGCACTTAACCACCAAATTAACATTAGCACCGTTTTTTAATAAGAGTTCAACAATATCTGTTCTTCCAGCATGTATAGCTGCATGGAGAGGTCGTGTAAAATATATCGATCTAGTTAGTCTAAAATGTCGATAATACCTATTGTATTTTAAACAATCATCAAATAAGGCCAACTGCTCTATAGGTATAAGACTTAAGTCAGAATCGTAAGCGTAGCATTGCGTGAGTACTTCGAGCACATTCCTACTAAACATTACAATTTCAAAATGCGTATTTGGATCTACTGGTACTTCTGCGTTGGGATCCGCGTTTGCATTTAGAAGCATTTCTACCACCTCTAGATCTCCCAATTTTATACTATCATAAAGCCGAATTGAACCGAACTTGTTGATATTTACTCTATCTATCAACATCTCCGTGATCTCTTTGCTCCCTCTCTGTAGGCTCATTTGAAAAGTATTAAACCCCATTTTATATTCGGGTGTAAATTCATATTTGCCTTTTTTTCTAATAATAATTTTACGATATCGCCTCGATTTTTGCCTATACTGTAATACAGTGGGGAACATCCGAAAATATCTTCAGCATTGACCTTATCGCCGCGATCAAGACATTTCGCTACAGCAGTGATGTTGGAATAGATAACAGCCATATGAAGTGGGGTGAGCCTAATTCAACCAATTCAAAATATTTCGGAAATTTTGTTGTAGTGACTCTTCCATTCAAGCATAGATCACGAAATTCTATAAAATTCTTATTATTGAAATATCTCAGAGAAAGCACATCGCCTATTATATTAAAGAAAGAGGGATAACGAATTATCATTTTATAGACCACATTGAAACTAATTTTCTTCCAATCGTATGAAACACCTAACTTTTCGGCACAAGACGCGTGGTAACTCCAATATTCTTCTTGGATTGCAAGAAATGGTGGAAGAAATTTTGTAATACGGAAATGAGATCTATTTTCACAAATATCAATCCATGTCCAATTCAGTAAATTGTCACGTAGATACAAGTCGTAACCTCTTTCGCGCATACATTGAATTATCGTTTCTAAACATCTACCTTTATCGTTGCGGTACCGAATGGCTGCTATATGGAGCGCAATTCGGCCGATGCCATCTTTTTCCAACAAAATCTCATGATCTTCTTTACATAACGTCTTAATACGTTCACAGATCTTATCGCTCGAGGCGATATCGTTGTTGTAAACAATTTTGTGTAAAGGAAACTGTTCCGAGTGAATACGCAGTACATCAAATTTGCCGTTTTTTAACATCTCTTGGTATAAATATTTTGTATCATCTTCAACGGTGGTTTTCAGTAACCAGTTTGCTGCGAAAAATTCGGCGAATGTGTGATGAACAAACACCGGTTCTTCGTTCTCGTCAAAGTCTTTTATAAACCCCAATCTGGCATAGTTGCAAGTCTGTGACTGTTGATTTTCAGTATCTCCGATGGCATTACTATCGAATATCAATTTCGCAGCTAATTCCCAATGGAATTTTAGAATATTTTCTTTCTCCTTTTTGTCAAGTAAATGTCCAGTACTCTGAGTGTAACGAGACATTTTTAAGTTCACTATATATTCATAAAGAGTCCAAATATTTAATCGGTGGAGATCTATGTTAGAAATGTGACAAATTGTACTTAGCATATCTAAATACAACGGACTCGCTGCAAACTCAGGTGGTATCTCCTGTAGATCGTCTTTATTGAAACCCCAATTCTCGATGTATTTATCACCATTGTACTCCCTGCTGAAAGGTTCAATTTTGGCAATATCAATGTGAGCGAATTGATGAATTAATAATTTGACGGTCAATAACCTCGAACCTATGACAATTTTTGTTATACAAGATTCCTTGCTTAATTTTCTTATTAATTTCAATACTTGCTCTTCGCAAGTTGGCGCCACTTCGTCGAACGAATCCAAAATCAGTATTATTCGTTTCCGACATTTCAAAAATGTATTTAAAAAATGTTTGTACGGTAGAGATTCTTGTTGGAAGTTCCACAGAAAATTTAATGGATCATCGAATAATTCCTGAGTATTTTTTTGCATATCTCCTTGTAGACGGCTTAGATTACGAAATAATATGTAATATTGAGAATTACAGGCTTGCAACAAGGACTGGAGTAGCGTAGTTTTTCCCATACCTGGTTCGCCGACTATGACGCAAATTTTAGCATTTATTACTTTAAAAAATTCTCTTCGCGAAAAATTGTTTCGGAGAAAGCTATAGTCAAATCAGCAGCTTCGTTGATTGCTAAGCTTCTATAGTCTCTTGTAACCAAAGCTCCTTTACGCAGATATCTTCGTAAATATGTCAAACAAGTCATTCTTTCTACTTTACCTATGATTGGTACCGTGTTTTCAACGCGGTTTCCATGTTGATCGATTATAAAATCGTTTAAATCCAGCAGGCTTTCATGACAGTTACTCACAAATATTAGTTTGTCGTCTTCCAAACGTACACGATAAATCTTATAATTCTTGTGTTTAGGTTCTTGTTTTATGTCATCATAAATTTCACAGGTGCTATCAAAGTGACAATATACCGAAATATTATCTCCGTCTGATTCATAAAATTCGTCATTCATCGAGTCAGGATTTTCTGCTTCAATGATAAACAACATGTAATTACGACCTTTTAAACAATCTTTATTTAAATAAACTTTTCTGGGTTCAATTAACTTGAGAACATCCGAACAAGCAAGAGCTTCCGCTAGTCTTCTGTCACGATTTATAACTGTATATAAGGACATTGGTTCTCTTCCTTGCATTGAGACAAATATTGTTTGCAAGAGTTTATCAGCTTTATCTCCTAAATTTTTCATAGCGTTCAAACTGTAATTCATCATTTCATCATATCTTCTTCCTGGATCTGAGTCTATTATGACGTAATGCTGGTCTAAATGGGAAAATTCTTTCAATAGTTCGAGTGTAGCATCGGTTTTTAAAACGAGAGGTATGGTTCGACGTATCCACATGTGGATGAGTAAATCCTTTAAGGTGCCTGGTTTCAGTGATTTTGTTGTTAGCTGTTCTTTATATTCTTTAGATAGTCTCCCTCCATCAAGAACAAATTTGTTCCATTGATCAATAGTGATTTCGTTGCTAATGCTTTGCAATATAGATCCGAATAAACATGTTTCAATGCCTGTTTCATTTTTGACGATAGTGACATCGTGGGATAGTATTAAGTCATTCCATGCGAGGGCTGTTTCCTTATTAAACGGCAGTATTTTCGTAGGTATTACAATGTAATCAGAAAGATAAATTCGTAGCAATTCGTGTTCGAAATCCAGTTTATTCAAGTTGTTGTTCATATTCTTCGTATCCTTCGCATTCTTCGTATCCTTCGTATTCTTAGTATCCTTCGCATTCTTCGTAAAATATTTGTCAATATAACCGAATATGCGTCCTATGTCATTTGATTGCCACATATCCTTCAGTCTCTCTAGAATTATATGTATGTTAGGTTGTCCTAAGAATATATAAAAGTCCTCGAAAAACTTCTGATGTTCCCTTGCTAGATCTTCATTTTGTGAAAATAATTTGTAGGTTTTATTACAAATTATTGATTTATCGTTAGGTGTACGCTCTTTAAGTTGTAGGTCTAGTTTGTTCTTGCCTTTTTGGAAAGGTATAGTTTGAGACGAGTATTTGTGACAAGCAAAATACCAAAATTGAATATTATCCTGGTTTATCTTGCCAATATTTTGCAAACAATTCCATTTCTTTTGCTTTATAATTTCATCGTACCCTGTCATGTACTTGTCGATTTCCCATTTTATTTTACCAGATTTCGCTTGGATACAATAGAGACTACAATCGTCTGAGTCATGATAAGTTACCACCAACACAATATCATCGAACGGATGAAATGCCGTAACTTCATAGAATATGTGGTAGTCTTTGACTCCTCTATCTTTTGATAGTAATGATGCCAGATATGCAGTGAGGCTGCGTTGGTATTTGAAGCCTTTGTCATTGTCGGCCATTTTTGAGGATATTAATTATCCCTATAAAGATTTATAAATTTAATTTTATTTCCGTTACATACATGCACCTACATAGGTGAGATAGATTGTATGACTAGTAATTGATACTTACATCAACGTTTTGTGCCGCGCAGAATATGTTAACTTCTCTGGATTTAACCATTGTTTGCTACTGATGATGAATTCTTATTCTCTCTCTATATCCTTTACGTGAATGCTCTTTCGCACCTAAGTAATAATTAAGAGTTAGTCATGTACGTAAATATTCAAATTATAATTTTGACGCATGATGACTGCTGATATAATATCTGAATCAGTTTATACAAATACGAGCTCCTTCTCATCTCACTTAACCCAACGTAAGATTTTTCAAAAATTCAATCAAAAGTGCAACTATACAGAGCATTCCAACGAAAACGATCTATCTTATATAAGTCGAAAACGTCAAGGGGGAAACTTTTTCATCAATAAGGGAAAATCATGTTTTGCTCCCTTACGCCCCTCAGTATCGAACATTAAAATTTCAAATGGCACTACGTCAGATTATTACATTTTGCGATTCTACATACTATTTGCAACAACTTTCATGTAGGACAGCCTATAGCTATCCTTAACACTTTAGAAGATATCTTCTAAAGTTTCAAGGGCTATTTTCTATTTCATCCGCAAAAAATCTAGGCTGTATAAAGAATAATGACAAAAAGACTACATGTTGAAATTTTTTCAACACAGGGATCAAATAATGTAGGAGACCTGGGATAGAGTGGACAAACGCGATATTGCACTGGGGCTGAAGTAGACATCATAACAATATTATACAAATAAGTTTTTTATTGCTCAATACACGTTAAATCCATCTAAACTAACATTGAAGTGGAAAATTCTGCTGTGTCTTTGAGTGTTCGATGCTGTTGGCGCTGACAGTATTGACACAATGTCTTTTCGAGCTACCTGTGATATGTCTGGCACATCAGGAAACTAGAACTTGTCTCCTTTCTTTCGTAGAAAATTCACAGTGAACTCATCTCTCTGGAATACGTGTTCGACAAGTCCAACGTAGTACTTGAAGGTTTTCTTTGTAGCAAAGCGTACTAATAGCAAAGCTCCAACAACAGCTTCCTCACTATCGGATATTTGTCCTATGCTGTTGAAGTAGTCCTCTTCTTCATCTTCAAACAAGCCTTCATCTTCTGATTCTAAAACAATATTTGTGTCCGACTCAGTGTCTGAAGCTTCAGTTTCGGCTCTATTGCGCTTTCTACAGAAAAGTGCTTTCTTTGCGACTCTAGCAGGTTTGAGTTTAGCACTTTTTTCTTTGGCTTTTTCTTGCGATTCTAGTTCTTTCTTTACAGGAGTGCTTGCGTAGACGATGGAGTTTTTTGCCTTCGTGAACTTTTGGTTCTTTGTGCTTTTTGCAATGGTCGACGGTGATTATGCTTCTGGTTGCTGTAGGTATCACGGAAGCTGTTTAGCTGACTAAGCTCTAGCTGCTGTCTGAGGATAATCGTTGGATTTGATGATGTTGTCTTTGGTGTTTGATCCATCTGTGCCTTTGTCAACTGTTGCCCGCTGGAGAGACCAGGCTACGGTTCTTCAAGATTGACTGGTGTCTGAGGCATTGTTGAGGAAGATTGTTGGTCAGTTACTTCTGATGTAGGGAGAAGGAGCTGATCTGTTACTTTCGATGGCTGGAATGCATCTTCACCCAGTGCTAGTTGATCCAATGGACACAATCCAGGAGTACAAAATCCTGACAAAATATTTTTTGCAGTAAAGGCTGACAAATAGGCTTTACCGCACAATTGAGCAATTTCGGCAATAGTGATTGGCCTTCCAGGCGCATCCAGTCACTCATCGCCACTTTCACATATCCCTTGAAAGGGCCGAACACTGCTAGGTCAAGTGACTGCATACGATGCGAGCAATGGCTGCTCTGGCGAAATTGATTGCTTCGAGACTTACATGGCTTGAATGATTGTCCATCAGAATCAACAATCGCCGATCAGTTGAACAAGCAAGATGGACTTTAATATGGTCTAGGACCTTTAGAAACAGTTCACTAGTCATATAACCCGATTTATGAGCCAGTCCGAGGCTGCCAATAGGTGCATCATCTGTGAATTTGTTTTTCATATGTACGCGGGGGAATATAAAAACTGGTGGGATTGCCACTCCTAAGGCAGATATAATGGCACACATTGTTACATTTTCACCCCTTTCTTGGGAAACAGCAGCACCAACTTGCTTTTTACCTTTAGGAGCTATTATTTTCGGATGCTGCATAACCGTGGAAATGCCGGTTTCATCTAGGTTTATAATTCTTTCTGGGGTAAATTTATATTTATCAAGAATTTTCACATAATTGTCGAAAAACTGACTAACATTCATAGCGTTAAAAGCGGCATCACGAGCCAAACTTGTATTTTCTGTCCGTCTGCAGGATAACTCTGGGTGTCTTTTCATGAAACAGAGGATCCAGTCCTCACCTGCCATTTTATTAACATCCCAAACAGCTGAATAGTTTGTTTTCCGTAGACACGTGGCATACTGGAAGGCCAACTAACGACTTTGTCTATATGTCAGTCCGTAGTGTAAATTAGATGCTTTCATAAAATAATCAACAAGTATGTAGCTTCTCCTCCCCATCACTGAACACTTGTCTTACTTGGTATTTGTTTCCACCTTTATTGGCAATAGTCACATAATCTTCATCTTCGGATTGGCCCGAGTCATCTGTGTTGGAAATTTGGGAAGACCCGGTTATGTTCTCCTTTGCTATTTTCAGTCGCTTATCTAGCATGGACTTTTTAAGGCCATATCTTTCCGCAGTTTTCCTTAGACTGTCTCCGTTCATTACTTCTGCATCTGCTGCTGCAACTATCGCTTCGTCTATCAATCTATCGGTCAGTTTTGCGAATGTAGATACGAACCATCTAGAAAGAAGTAGGTACAATTAAGTACAGTCTTTAAAACCTGTTTTTCAATACATAAACCATATTTCATTTAAACACCGAGACCTTAAATTTGACTGGCGCCATGATGGTTGTCCACATTAGCCCCAACTGTACATTTTACATTTAGATTCTGATTTTTTTATTTCAGTGTTAGATAAGCAATAAACTAATAATTGTCAGTGATTAATATGAATGTCAATGACTCAAAAGCCATCAACACCCATTTTAAAACAATAACTTACCTTTATAATACAGCAGTACTATCATTTGATAAAACATAACCATCAATTGTCGATAATTGCATAAACATTAATTGCGCCAATACGAAATCCAACAGGTCTACCAATCTTGATAGGATGAAAATACACTTCAGAACATAACTTGTCACTTAGTGGCGCGCAATTCAAATCTTCTAAAGTAATAATAATAATAATAATTTATTAGCCACTGTTCATACGATATGGACTTTAATCAGATAAGTTATATAAAATATAACACTATAAACATAACATAAAATATGAAAAAAAGAAACAAAGGGTAAGGTGAGGCAAAGATCCGCACGGGCTAAAGATACGCAGGGCCCTTTTTAAAAATCGCGCCAGGTTTTAATGCGGTTAGGAAGTAGTTTTATGTTGTAGCATTTTGAAAACACTCGAAATAAATCGCAATCATGTCAACGGCTTCATTATTTGGGAGAGCCATTTTGATTAAAAAGTACTCAAATTATACGCAATCAGCAATATTGGGCTGCGTGTGACAAAAGTTTGACGTTAATTGGCAATATTTTTGTTAGGCGATTGTCGTGTCCATGGCCTTCTTATCGAAAGCAAGCGATGCATTTTTTAATGGGGATATATGAATTTTCCTGGTTTAGTATTTTTTTTAATAATTTGAGTTAGGAAAAAGATATTAAGATGCGGCTTGCGCAGGCTTATTGGTTGGTCATTTGTCTATTCTCTAGTCTAAAAGACGTCATAACGTCGCATTTAAATTTTTTGAGAAAAGCCAATATTTTGGTTATAATATCGAATAACGCCCTCTATCGGCGGCCGTGTAGGTCACAATTGTCATGATTATAAGAAACCTAAAAGCCCAAGAAATGCGCTTTTCAATGATACCAAATTTATTATATTATTTATTAATTTATTTAAATCCATTAAGCCGTTTTGAAGTTACAGGCATTTATTTAAAACAACATTCAAATACCCCCACCACTTTATTTCCAAAGATAGAGAAAAATTGTTTTTACAAAAAATGTTTGACTTTAAGTTAGCATTAAAACGCAAGTACTTTTTTGTTATATTGATTGGAGAAAATCGCGAGAAACGTAACTTTATGTAATTCAAAATGGTGGAAACGCCTACTGGCGGCCATCTTGGAAACTTGAAAATAATTTCCAGCATTTTCCCTTGCCCACTTCACTCATAAAATTTTTTACCGTAACTCTCTGCGATCATTAGTTTCTGAGATACAGCCGCTTACCTCGCTTATTTGCCCACCCTGTACATACAGGGTCCGGCAACAAGCGGGGACGGCAGATTACACGCTTATTTGAAAGTTTGTCAATTATTTAGTCATCGGATATTCTTCCGCACTATCAAGTGCACGTTTTAAAAATATTTTGTTTTATACAGGGTGTTCCAGATGGAAATGCCAGACTAAAGTTGCATTTTTTTATTGGAACGCCCTGTATATTAATAGATAAAATGATCCGCACTTGAAAGCTGGTTACATCGATATAATGTTGTACAGGTTTAAAGTTGATAGTTTCTGTGTAAATAATTATTTTACTCGATAAATTGATACATTTCAGTAGGCTATTCTGCATAGGGAAAAACAAAAATTTCGAAACCGACAGAGTAGAATATTTTCTACTACTATGGATTGTTGTGGCTACGTGAAATAAATTCTGCAACTGCTCGCTTTATACAGGGTGTTCACAATTTTGCAAAATCGAAGAAATCTCGAAATTTTTAAATAGAACACCCTGTATATTTTTATCTCATTGGAAAGCCCTTTTACTACGTTTTCTATTGATACCTCATTTGATGCACCTAGGATAGATCATTTTCTAATTATTTCTTTTTAAAGTTGAATTAATGAGAAATGCTTGTATTTTTAGAAGCTAATTTCAAACCTACTGTAAGATCGGATATTCGACAAATAATCCATAAATGGTCTATAACAAGAAGAAACTCCATTTAGTATGAGAAACAATTGATTTTCACTCAGCGGTGAAAAGTAACATTAATTAAGCCGAATAACATTAACGAACTGAGAGAGAACCTTATAGGGTGTCTTAATTCTGTTTCTTGTATTCATATTCACAATGTACTTCGGAGCGTTTCGAGACCGCGTAAATTGTGTATTGTAAATAATGGGCGCCAGTTCGAACATCTATTGTAAATAATTTTTAATCATATTTTAATTTATTCTCAACATGAAAGTTAAAATATGTGTGATTCGTCGATCTTGATTTGTTAAACGTTCCAAAATTAATGAGATTTTCTTTCATTCATTCAAAAATAGATTTATTAGGTTGCCTTCTTTCCGGGTAACGATTAAAATATGTTTCACATGCAGCTTCAGCATTATTATTATTGAGAATAAAGCATTCCCACATATCATACTTTTCGTAATTTTCATAAGCCATCTCAAATTTATAATTTTAAGGTGAAGCAACAATCAAATAATCAACTTAAACTATTGATACTATTTCTAAACCTACTGACAGATTCATGTATGTTGAATGACACACGCCTACTAACAAGAAGCAATGAAATGTTAATTTTTTGCTATAATATAGTGAAAATGAACGAGAAGACCCCACATGATAAATATCATTGAAATGTTAAAAAAAATCCTCGTTTTAATGATATCCATTTATATGTTCCATATAAAAAAAATCCAACTTTATGCCTTACCTCGAATTTCGAAATTGTTTTCAAAAATCTCTAATTCCACTGAATTCTAATCAAAAAGGTGCCGGAAGAAGTAAAAGTCATTTTTGTCAATTTTCATAAATAGCCGAGATATCTTGATATAATGGAAATGGGAAAAATCAAATTTTCACGAATAACTCGAAACCGAAAGCCTAGATCGAGGATGCGTTACCGAGATTCCCTATTAAAACATCGAATTTGCCCACCCTGTACATCTTAAAATGCTGCAACTTAAAAATTTTGAATGGCTCGGCGGAAATTTGTAACACCCTGTATACAGAAAATCTTACTTTCTTACCTTAGCTAGCTTACAGGCCAAACACCGCCGACACACTAGTGGAGCGCTCGGTATATTTCTCAAAATTTTAATGTGACCTACTAAATATTAAATATTACTAAAAAAAATATAATTATTTATGTACATTGTATCAGGTTAATTAAATTGATTATAGGTAAGTATATTAACCTTTCAAAACATTCCACTACACTTAGACATGGTAAGTTAACACAACACAATAAGGGAAGAATCTAGAGGCACTTGTTTAAATCTTATAAACATATCACTCGAAATCGATAACATTTCCCGGTAATTAAGTAAAGCAAGCAAGTAGCTGTGATTAAAAACATTATCAGCCTATTTTCGATAATAGCTGCAACGATATCCAAAGAATTTACAATCATACTTTTCTAATTTAATGAATGAAAACAACAGATCAGATTTTTTCGTGATTTATTATCTAACATTTATCGAACATAATTCTATTTTTATTTAAGTACTGCTTTGTCAATTGAAATTAAACTATCTTAGTGATAACTGTATACGATCATTTTTTGTATTTTTTATAGGTAGTTCCATTTGTAGTTCCCCTATAAACATTTAGATTTGGGAATTACGTGTTGTAGCTATCAATTTTACCTACTATATTGAAAATCTTTAAGCAAGTAATAGGTAACACACTGATAGAATTTCTTGAAAAAAAAACAACAATTGTATCAATTCTTCACAACATAGATATAGAAAGAACAAGTCAACCATGACGGATATTACAGAAATATTACGAACGAAAACTAAAAATTATTGACGCTATGAACAGTATGCATGCGTAATGTAACATTAACGGATTAATTATACAGGATGACCAGTAAAGAAACGGTCATACTTTACAGCGTGTTAGCAGAGATCATTTGGAATAGCTACAGTCCAATTTGCCTAATCCAAAAGTCATCCATTTTCGAGATATTGTTTTTTTTTTTTTTTTTTTTCGAAGTTCACTACTTACTCTCACTCAAACTTAGAATTTACGAAAATAATAATAACTTTTTCTCAATTTTTCAGTTTGTCTGGCTAGAGGACATCTCAACACACATTATGTATCGGTGATAATTACGTTAAATACTTGGACAAATTAAACGAAAAGAAAATTAAAACTTCCGCTTTTGATGAAGCTGTAGACACAGTTGCTAAATAAATAGTCACAGAGGTGGCGATTGTATGTGGATGACTTTTGGATAAGGGAAATTGGGCTGTATCTATTGCAAATGATCATGAGTAACACGCTGTAAAGTATGACTGTTTCATTACCAATCATCCTGTATATGGGTCATTCACGGAACTGGTTCGTTAGAGCTTTTTGATGTTCTTGAAATTCAACATTTCTGAAAACTTGTTATTATAACTGATATCATCTGGACTCATCAGCAAAATTATTTACACTATTGTACCACTTCCGGTTTACCGGAAGTTGACGTCAACTTTCTAAATTTAAATAGCATGGTATATTTTTTATGTGCTTTTTGTCTCGGGCATACAATTCTGCATCAAAACTTACTAAGACACCCTATGTCAAAAATCAGCCGTTTTTGAGTTATTCAATTTTTTTCAAATATAGGGACAATTGCAACGTTATGCTCAAAATTCTGTATTTCTGAAGGCATTGCAGCTAAAGACCTCATATTTGGCATGTTATTAGCCGAAATAGCATACATCAAATTTACGTCCTAAAATTTATCATAATTTATACAGGGTCGTCCAAAATTAACGTTCATTTCAACCAACTTTACGTCGATAGAAATCACTTTTTTAAATTGATTTTTTTTTAATCTTTAGCTACGTTTAAAAGATAAAATTCCGGTTTTAAGTAATACACATTTTATACACATAGAAATTTTTGTATAATCTTAATTCCGTGCATCCATAATATGTATCATTATAATATTTATCGATTAAATTCAGCTTTCGTATAATTTCACAAACAGTATTCTGAAATAAGTAAATTAAAAATCAGATATCATATCATTTGTATACGATATGAAAGGCCATTGTTGTTATAATAATAAATTAGTACTTAATAAAAGATAAATTTGTGTTGCATGCCAGCGGAAATAAGCAAATAAGGATAAAAAATAAAGAGAATATATCGGCTAGCAAAATAATAATTATTGAAGAAAACATTGTTATTAAAAGAAGAAAAGATGCTACTTACGTCACAGAAGTGGATCATCTGCTAATCCGTGCTAATATATGGCACTTTATTAAATATTAAAATGGTGTTGAAAAGGTAGATCTCAGTTCTTAATTTTCATAAATATATTTAAACAATATAATACATATATACACACATTCAAATTCAGCTACTGTCTAAAATAAATTAATATCGAACATTGGGTTTTTATCTAAATGTAAATCCAACATGGATTACAAAATGGATAAGAAAAATTAAGTAATTTTACAGAATGAAAACTTTTAATTCAGTCCATCTATATTGTGAGAATAATAATAAACTTAAAATAATGAAACTTAACCGATAAATATGTACTATTTTGTAACTGCAATAAAATATATAAAAACAACAATTATCAAACACTATCTCCGTTACTAGCCATGACCTTTCAGCAAGCAAATGGAATTGACTCCGCTTTTTTGCAGCAGACTTTTGATCGCTGCTTCATCTCAGGTATGATGTAGTGGACTCACGTTTCATCCATGATAATTGGATTGGATTTTTTTAAAACGATCCAAACATTACTGAGAAATTCGTTGTCTTGTTTGTTTTTGAACGACATTTGAATGAATTGTGCAAGTCACATACCAGATTAGTCCAGTCGTGCGTAGCACATGGTACCTGTTGTTCCCGATTTCCGATGTCCAGAAATTCCTCAATTTCCCTATCCATTGACGATATAGAATATTATCACAAACCAACACAGAACTTCTATCTAGTTTATTTCCTTTAAATCCGTGATTGCTTTTATTTGTATTATTTTTGATCCCTCGGTTTTGCGAGATAAAATGTTTCCGTCTTGTACCCATACAAATTTCCAGTTTTTCTCCTTTGCTTTGACCTTAGTTTCCCATAAGACCTTTTTCTGAGATGTCGACAGATATTCCAATATACTGATTCTTCCCTGGGCATTCCTTACTATATCACTATTCATTAGGACCGTACGCTTTCTTTTGATTATTTCATTACGTTTCTTCGATGAAAGAAATCTAACTATAATATATATAATATCACATGGATTTATACTAACTTCAAGTTTTTTTATTGTCTCCATTACTACGGTCTCAAGAACTTCACCATCCTGTTCAATCAATCCTTGAATTTCTATTTTGTTTCGATTTTCAGATTTCTCCATCTCAATAATTCTTCTTTCCAAGTAATCAATTTTTTTATCATTTTCGTTTATTGATGATGCTACTGTACCTAGTTGAGTTTGTAATGTCTTAATACTAGCTCCTATACTTTTTTGTTCGTCCACAATTTGATCATGTTTTTCTGAGATAAATTGCTGACTATGTATAATATCAGCGATACTGCCCTGTAAGATTGAGAGGATAGCTTTTATCTCTGATATATCTCCTCTGAGTGCGTTTAAATCGCTTGAATTTTTGTTGGTATTACCAGCCTCTTCATCATCTTCCTTGTTCCGTTTTTTTTCTCTGCATGCCTCACATCTCCAAGCATTTTTTTTCTTTGGTCCCATGGCATTATAGGTGGCTTGCGATAATGAGCAACAATTATCATAATGATAATCGCTATTGCAACCCACGCAACTTACGTAGTCCCCATCAGACGGCAATGATCCACTACATTTGGTACAATTTACACGGACCATTGTGTATACTCAGTTAAATCACATAAATTCCCGATCAAACTGAAACAGAGATCAAAAACATTGTCCGTCTTCCTTTTACTTTAACATACACTAGTAAGAGTAAATCACAAACGAAACATTCCGACACATGCACTAGTTTTTCATATTATAGTTTCTTATAATATTTTATCAGTTTCTTTTACTCAATGTTTTAATCCACACAAGAAATCGCCAACTTGAAAATTCAACTCGAACAAATTACGTTTATTAATTTTATTATTAAACTTGAGTAGACCAAATACAGAATTTTGGTGATTTGTGTAATTTGACGGCTTTTTTGATATAAATGTTCAAGTTAGTATGTTTCCTTTTACGCACAGTTTATTATCACGTAGATTTTTTTTTCCTCACATAAGAAGTATTTAACACCAAGGTTTGTCGTTTTACAACAGAAAACAGATCGTTTTTATAAGCTTATTTTAATTTAGATGTTTTTTTTTTTTTTTTTTTTTTTTTTTTTTTTTTTTTAAGTGAGGAAAAATGCCTTAACGCACCATCAGGGACGAGACCCGTCCCCGGTGTGTGGGGCTCGCACCCACTAAAAAACCTCACTTTGTCAGGTGTAGAATCCATCCCGGAACCGCTGGTCGCATTACTTCAGGATGGCACCTCATAGTTAGCCTCGGTCGGCTGCCTCCATTGCTTGGGTCTCTCTCTTCTTCTCCTTCAGCACCTTCTCGACGAACGTGGCGATCTTCTGCCAGCTGTCGTGTCCGGACAGCATCGTTTGCACGACGTTATCCGGCGTTAGAGGTCCTACTTCGTGTTGTAGCGCGGCTCTGTAGTCACTCCACCTCTCGCATTCGAAGAAGGTGTGGTGAGCATCATCTTCCGCAGAGTCGTGATACTGACATGTCGCGTTCTCTGCTTTACCCATTCGAGCCAGGTATGCGTTGAAATACCCGTGTCCGCTGAAAAACTGGGTGAGGTAGTAGTTTACCTCGCCGTGGTCTCGGTTCATCCACTCCGTGATGTTGCGGATGAGTCTGGCCGTCCACCGTCCTCTTGTGTCGTTCTGCCAGCGCTCTTGCCAACATTGTCGTGTGAGCGCTTTAGCGTCCGCTCTTGCTTGTCGTGCACCGACGTCTCGTCGTGTCTCGTAGACTCTCTTCTTTTCTCGAGCCAGTAAGTCTATCGGGGTTACTCCTGCGATCACGAGCACCGCCGGTTCGGAAACCGTACGGTATGCGCTGGCGATCCTGAGTGCTCCCCGTCGCTGTACTGAAGCCATCCGCTTTCTGTACTTGTCCTGCTGTAAGGCGTCAGCCCAGATCTCGCTTCCATACAACAGTATGGAATGGGTGACGGTCATTAGCAGCCGGCGTTTACTCGCCGTCGGTCCTCCTACGTTGGCCATTAGTCGGCTCAACATCGTCGTTACTTTAGCGGCCTTATCGCTCGACGACTGAATCTGTTGCCAGAACGTCATCTTACTGTCGAGCCGCAGTCCGAGGTACTTCACGGAAGTTGTAGTGGTTATGACTTCCGTATCCACCGTCATCTCGATCTCCCTAGGGATTCTTCTCCTGGTCAGTAGAACGACCTCGGTCTTCTCCGTTGCCAGGGTCAGGCCGTGTTCGTCCATCCATGTGGTGACTCTTCTCATTACCTGGTTGAGCCTTCTCTGGGCATCCGCCTCGTCACGCGCTAGGATGACTGCCGCTACGTCGTCTGCGTATCCTATCAGATACGCATCTTGCGGCAGCTCCATTCGGAGGATCCCGTCGTAGGACACATTCCATAAGTCGGGGCCGAGTATGGAACCCTGCGCCGCTCCCGCTGTTATCTTCTTTGTGCACGGCCCGCCTGCGGTGTCGTAGACCAGCTTCCTGTCGCTAAGGTAGCTGCGTATCATCCTAAGTAAATAGGATGGCGTGTCGAACGTGTTCTGCAAGGCGTCCAACATGACGTCCCATCTCGCCGAGTTGAAGGCGTTTCTTACGTCCAATGTGACGAGCATCACCAGGGGTCTCGAGTAATGATTTCCCCGTTGAGCGGCTTCGAAGGTTGCCACTACCTGCGCTACGGCGCCGACGGTGGAGTGTCCCTTCCTAAAGCCATGCTGTCTCTCGGACAGGCCTCCCGCGTCGTCTATGCTGCTCTCCAGTCGTGTTTTCAGCAGTCTTTCTAGTAGCTTTCCAGCCGTGTCCAGCATACATAGCGGTCTGTATGCCGATGCCGTGCTTGGGTCGCCCTTACCTTTGCTTATCAGCACTAGTCGCTGTACCTTCCATCTCTTGCAGAATGCTCCTTCTGTTAAACAGCGGTTGTACATGTTCAGAAGCAGATCTGGGCAGACGCGCGCCACAATCTTGAGAGCTTCCGTCGGAATTCCGTCGGGTCCAGGTGCCTTCCGGTTTTGTAGGGAGTTCGCCGCTCTTGACAGTTCATCTTCGCTAAAAAGCGGGATGTCGTTCAATCGCTCGTCCTCCATTTCCGCGGTTCTCTCCGGATGGGTAGGGAACAAGGTGTCAACAATGTTCCGCATCCGATCTCGTTCGAGGACTGGATTCGCCGTCTTCGTCGTAAGCTTCTGCATGACGATCTTGTACCCAAGGCCCCATGGGTCGTTGTCAACGTCCTGCCGCAGCTCCTCCCACTTACGTTTCTTGCTCCTGTAGATGGCGTTCTTGAGATCTCTCTTGGCGTTCCTAAAGTCCTCGGACTCTAGTTCTGCCGCGTTCGGATCTCGTCGTCTCACTCTGGTTATTCTCCGCCTAAGCTGTAAGCATTGTTTCCGGAGGGTCGCGATCTCGTCGTTCCACCAATACGCAGATCTTCTGTTGTATATCTTTCTGCGCGGCATAGAGGCGTCGCAGGCGCGACGTATGAGGGCCATGGTCGCGTCCGCAATAGTCTCCGCTGAACCGGCACATTCCATGACGGCATCCTTTCCCCGAGCGATTGCATGAGCCAGGGCGTCTTCATCCAGCTTCGCTACGTTCCATCGAGGACCGGGCTGACCAGGATTTCGCCTGATCGGCTGCTGCCTCGTCACGTTGTAGCTTATGTACTGGTGGTCACTTCCGGTGTAGTCCTCCATGACTCGCCAGTCCACGATGTCCCGCACAATGTCCTCCGAGGCCAATGTGATGTCCGGTATCGTCTCTCCGTAGCCTGGTCTTCTGAACGTGGTGGTGTCTCCGACATTTACCACGCTGAGTCCGAGTCTGGCGGCCATGTCCAGTATACGCCTCCCTCGCGAATCGGTGTATTCCATACCCCATTCCACGGCTTTGGCGTTGACGTCTCCTCCTAGAATAATGGACCCTGCCATTTCTCGAAGGTCGTCTTCCAGGTTGTCGAGCTTGCCCTGAAAGTCCGCTATCGGCTCGTTGGGTGTGAGATAGCAGCTCACGTAGGTGATGGTGCCGCTCTTTATCCACACGTATCCGTTTCGGGCTCCGTGGTTGTCGACGATGACTGTATTCGTGTCCGGGATCCATATAGCTGCAGTGCCGAGTGTGTCCCTGTACCAGCCGGTGCATTCCTTATCCCGGTATTGTTCACTGATAAGCAGCAGATCTACTCTGGTGTCCAGTTGTAGTTGGGTGAGTAGATCGTTCGCTGTTCTGCTTCGGTGCATGTTGCCTTGTAGGATTCTGGTCATTGGCTCTTCTTTGCCTCATCTAATGCCCTTCTGAAGGAGGGACATGCGCCGGAACCAGGGACATGGCTGCGTGTCGCGGTGTCTCCTGTGCAGAGGAAGCATTTTGCTTTGTTCTTGCAATCCTTCCGTTGGTGGCCTTTTTCTCCGCAGTTGATGCAAAGGCCTTGTGCTCTTCTGTCTGGTCCGGGACAAGCAGCCTGTCGATGTCCGTAGCCGAAGCAGCGGAAGCACCTGACGACCTCTACCCTGCGTCTAATTCTGCTGTTTATCCAGCCGATCTTAATTCTCGGCGTTTCCAGCAGCTTAAGTGCTTGACGCTGACTCAGTTGGACGATAGCCAGTCTCAGCCCTCTGCTGTTCGCGTTAGTGAGGCTGATCTTCACGTCGCCGTCACTGATTCCTAACTTCGCTTCGACTGCTGCGCAGACTTCCTCCGTTGTTGTCAAGCAGTCTAGATCTCTGAATTCCAGAGTCTCTTTGGGCTCTAGGGTGCTGATATTCGCCTTCTCGCCCAGGATCTTCTTCAACGCGCTGCTGAAGCCTGCAGTATCCTTGGTGCTGGGACCTAACTCCAGCAGCATATCTCCCGCACGTGTTTTCCGCACCGCTTTAATCTCGGTGCCTGTCTCTTCTGGTTTCGCGTTGCTGCGCAGCTCTCGCAGCACGTCGGCATACGACTTCCCTTGCGCAGGTTTTACGAGAAGCGCATCCAACCGAGGCTTGGCGTTTCGATTCCTCTGCTTATTCTTCTTCGGCTTTTTATTGTCGGTACCGTTGTCCTTTCTCTGACCACCTGCTATCTTCTGCTGCTGTTTGCTGTCAGAAGCCTTTGCAGCTGCCTTCTTCTCTTCCTGAGCTTGCTTTCTCCTGCCTGCTCGGTCTTTCATCCACACGTTCTCGGAGGGATGCATTTCCTTCTTCTCCACGTTCTTATTGCCCGTAACAGAAGTTGCCTGCGTCTTGGTTGCAGGCGCTGAAGCCTTTGCGCGTGCTCTCCTGCTTGCAGCTCGGCCTTCTTCCATCTTTTCCTGCAATCAGAGATCATCTCCACTGCTTCTTCTAGCTCCTTCAAGCCGTTCTTTACATCCATCGAGACGTTCTTCTGCCTGCCAATAGCTGCCTTCATTGTCTTGATGACACCTATGCACTTCTGCAATTGCTCCTCTTCGCGGCATCGCAGTTTGCAGATAACTTCTTTTGTGGGCGACATATCTGGAGCTGATGTGCTGTCGTCACTGCTACCTCCTGGTTTCACGATGTTAAATGTCGTCAGATCTATCGTGATCGGCGACCTAACGCGCTGCGCCGTTGGTGTCTTGAAGGCACCGTTGGGGCTCTCTTCTGTGCTGTTCTTCGGCGTTCTCTTGTTGGTAGGTAAAGTTGCCATGTTGAGTAGTTCGCCAGCGCTTCGTGTATGGAGGGGCGGGCCGAAAAAATCAGGAGCGGGTATACCCTCAGATCCTCGGATCCTACCCCAGTTCCCTGAGGCCTGACCTTCGCTTCACCAATCCCGGAATACACGGACGGACTGGAACTCGCCCGGGGCAATGCAGATTCCGACATCTTGCATCCACCATACACTACCTGATCAGGGCCCGAAGTGGCTGGTTCCTCACAATGCGTCGCGGATCCTCGTCGGCAGAGCAAGCTCACATCAGCCTACTCCCCAGCCGGATGAGAAGGCCAGTCGGTTCGTAGACACTCCCGGAGTCGCCGCAACGCTTGCCGATCTGTACCTGGGAACAGAATAGGGGAGGGCAGAATAAGGAATTGATATAAATTTCTTTTTTTTTATATTACATAGACCTTATAAATGCCGTATTTACGGGACCGTAGAGAAACACGTGTGTCTACTGCGACTTTCCACGAACGAATAATAATAATAATAATAGTTTAATTGCCCAACAGAAACCAATTCCAGGACAATAATATAAATACATTGCAAATATAAAAAGGTTAACATACGTATGCATTGAATATAAACCACAACAGAAAGTACATAATTTTGTAACAGCTAGAAGTCCAAAGTGAAGTACATAATTTAACGTACCATTATTAGTGCAAAACATCGAATAAAATATCCCATTCACTACAATTAGCTAGTTTACACATTCAGTATATGGTTAATCTATTTACACATGCAATATTAGGAATAGTTATTAGTATATGTACTTATGCATATAGCATCTTAGGGGGAAGGTGTTGTGTATAGACACACTTAATATGCATACGGAACGCACTCACCTCTACGTACTACGTGCATATGTATAGGAGTGAAGTAGTAACAGTACCAAGAGTCCAGCGCTAATAAGAATGGAGTATAATGTAATGTATTGTGATGTATTGTTAAATAAAAAGCAATAAAGAACATTAAACAGAAAGAGCTGATATACTTGTTTATTTTTAACAGTATTGTCAATACAAATTTACCATATCTATTAGAATTATAAAAATACATAAAATTCATAATGTACAAGACAAAATGCTAAAGACTCATAATCGATATATTTCCAGAATGGATCACCTTCCTTACAATGTCGTACAACCATTACATCTTTTTGATAATTTCTTCCTCAGCATGTTGACAATGTCATGATATTCGTAGAATTTGGCATAATCAAGCGACGTTAAAGTATACTTATCTTTAATACTCAGGTACGCTCCCATTATCAATAAAATTTTCACCATATCTTCCCTCCCCCTTAGAACAGCATAGTGAAGAGCTGTTCGGCCTTGCCGATCTACTTGATTGGGATCAGCACCGCGGAGTAGAAGAGTTTCTGCTACTGCGTAATGTCCCCCTCGTATTGCTAAATGAAGCGGTGTTGAGCCAGAATCGTTGACGGCATTCACATTCGCCCGATTCGTCAATATTTTCTTCACAAGACCGTCATTACGAATTATACCAAATCGTCTAGGTAAACGTATGTTAGATAAGATCAAGCATAGTACTTCGTGATGGCCTGATATTGCCGCGTGAGAAAGGAATTTGTTACCGCATGTTTCAATGTCACAAATCGCCCCGTAGCTCAATAGAATATTAGTTACCTGTGGATTTCCTGCTAGCATAGCTGTATAAAGAGGCGTAAGACCGCTTTCTGTTGCAAAATTAACGTCTGCGCCTTTATTTAATAGCATTTCTGTAATTACTGGGTTCCTTTCAATAATTGCGGCTATTAGAGGTGTGAGACCACGTTTGCTGACGTAATTCATAGTTACTTCGTTTTCGATTAATATCTCGGTAAGATATACATTTTTCGTTTCTATCGCAACAATCAGTGGAGTAGCTCCATGTTCGTCTGCCAAATTTACGTATGCTCCATTCTCCAGCAATAATTTAACAGAAAGCTCATCCCCTTTTTCTCTTATAACGGACACCAGAGGCGTATGACCCTGTTTATTTACAGTATTTACATTTTCTCCGTTTCTCGATAGTATTTCAATCATAGCTTGATTTCTTTGAATGGCTGCGTAACCAACAGCTGTGTAGCTTTCTATTTTCGTCTCTTGAACTCTCATGAAATTTCGTATTAAAATCTGATCGACGATTGTGTTTTCTAATTCGTGAACAGCATTAATATATTTCATTCCAGGCGGGTTTGTGAGATCCGCTGCGTATTCCAAAAGTCTCTCGATGAGTTCCAGTTTATTCTTGGTAATATCGCGTGTTATATCGATTTCCTCTGCAAAGTTAAATTTTGCTTGGTTTTCAACTGTTACAATGAGATGCAAAACTTCGTCAGAATGGAATGAATCACAACTTGGATCAGAAAAGGATGTTTCGTCCAAATCCCATAGCCAAATAACAACATCGA
Source organism: Holotrichia oblita (assembly GCA_023690525.1). Classification (NCBI taxonomy): domain Eukaryota; kingdom Metazoa; phylum Arthropoda; class Insecta; order Coleoptera; family Scarabaeidae; genus Holotrichia; species Holotrichia oblita. The sequence goes on from CM043016.1 coordinate 31,194,457, forward strand.
ATTCCTTTCTTTCTGTAGCTTTCGCCACTAACATATCGGTGCGTGTTTCAATATTTGCTTTGGCTCCATTCTCGAGCAATAACCTGACCATATCTGGATTTCGCTTTCGCGCAGCCACGTATAGAGGTGTCACATCACACGCAGTTTTGACATTTGGATCAACGCCTTTCTTTAATAGGAGTTCGATAATTCTTATATGTTTTGTTGGTACAACGTCTATTAAATGAGTAAGTGCTGTGTTTTCCGAGAAATGTGCATCGACTGCGTTTTCCAGTAAAAACTCAATCATAGTCCAGTTCTGTTGTTCCAGCGCATTGTCTAAAATTGTTAAGCTACGCTCGTCTTTGATATTCACATCGGCGCCATGTTTTAATAAAATGTTGACTACCTGGATCTTTCTTTGCAACAATGTAAATTTATTTAATGATCTGTCGGTTTCGAACAAGTCATTCATAACTGCGTATAAATACTCGTAGTAATAACTAAAGAAACGTGTAAGAAAAGAAATATTTAGTAATGCTATCAATACAATACTAAATTGATTACTATCAAAAAAATTAATATACTTGTCGTTTATCGCAGCTGTAAGCGGTGTCAAATGTTGTTTATTTATGTAATTCACGTTAGCCCCGTTTCTTAAGAGTAATTCAATCATGTCTACACTCCTGCAGCTTATAGCACAATATAAAGGGCTGCAATCATAATAATTATCGCTACCGTTGCATTCCACCTCCAGATTAACATCAGCATGATTCTTTAATAAAAGTTCGACAATATCCTTTCTTCTAGCATGTATGGCTGCATGGATAGGTCGTGTCAAATAAATTGTCTGTCTTTCCCAACAGTTTCCATAATGTACCATTTCCTTTAAACAATCATTAAATAGAACCAACTGCTCAATAGTTAAGCTAGAATCGAAAGCATAGCACTGCGTAAATACTTCGAGTATTTTTCTACAAAATACTACAATTTCGAAATGGTTATTTAGATCTACTGGTACTAATGCATTGGGATCCGCTTTTACCCTTAGAAGCATTTCTACCACCTCTATATCTCCGAACTTTATACCATCATAAAGCCAAATTGAACCGAAAACGTTGATATCTACTCTCTCTATTAACATCTCTGTAATCTTTTTGTTTCCCATTTGTAGGCTCAGCTGAAAGGTATTGAAGCTACGTCCTACATCTGGGCGTAAAGCCATATTTGCTCCTGTGTCTAATAATAATTTTACGATTTCACATTCACCTTCACCGATACTGTAGTACAATGGTGTACATCCTAAAATATCCTTAGAATTGATCTTATCGCCACGTTCAAGACATGCCGTTACGACATTGATGTTAGAATAAATAACAGCCATATGAAGTGGGGTGAGTTGTAATTCAACCAATTCAAAATACTTCGGCAATTTTACAGCAGCCAAATCCACATTCAAGCACAGATTACGAAATCTTATAAAATTTTTATTGTTGAAATACTTCACAAACAGTACATCGCTTATAATATTAAAGAAAAAAGGATATTGCATTATCATGGCATAAACCTTATTGAAATCCACTTTCTTCCAAACCTCAGAACTACCTGATTTTTTCACATGGGACACATGGTAACTCCAGTATGTTTCTTGGATAGCAGGCAGTGGAGGAAGAAAGTTTCCGCTTGAAAAACGTGACAAATTATTTTCGCAAATATCAATCCACGTCCAATTCAATAACTCATCCCTTGAATACAAATCGTAACCTCTTTCACGCATACATTGAATTATTGTTTCCAAACATCTTCCCTTGTCGTTAGGATAACGCATGGCAGCTATATGAAGAGGAGTTCGCCCGATGCCATCTTTTTGGACCAAAATCTCTTTGTTTTCTCTACATAATTTATTTATTTTCTCGCAAATCATAACAGTCGAACGCATTTCACTGTTGTTAACAATTTTATGTAAAGCGAACTGCTCCGAATGGATACGCAATATATCAAGCTTATCGTTTTTTAACATCTTCTGATATATATATCTCCTATCTTCTGCATTAGTGGTTTTAAGTAACCAATTTGCTGCAAAAAATTCTGCGAACGTGCGATGAACGAACGTCGGCTCTTGGTTGTCATTAAAATATTTAATGAACCCCAATCTTAAATAGTTGCAAAATTTTATCTTTCTATTTACAGCAAATTTTTCTGTGACTCGATTGCTACCGAATATCAATTTCACAGCTAATTCCCAATGGATCTTCAGAATATTTTCTTTCTCGTATTCGTCAAACACATGTCCAATACGTTTGCAATAACGTGTGATTTCTAAATCCACAATATATTCGTAAAGAGTCCAAAGATTTAAGCTGTGGAGATCTATATTAGGAACGTGAGAAATTGTCCTTAACATATCCAAATAGAACGGATTCGCTGCAAACTCAGATGGCATATCTTGTAGATCATTCTTATCGAAGCCCCAATTTTGGATGTATTTATCACCATTGTGTTCACTGCTAAAAGGTTCAATTTTGGCAATATCAATGTGAGCGAATTGATGAATTAATAATTTAACGGTCAATAATCTCGAGCCTATGATGATTTTTGCTATACAGGATTCCTCGCCTAATTTTCTTATTAATTTCAATATTTGCTCTTCACAAGTTGGCGCCACTTCGTCAAATGCATCCAAAATTAATATTAACCGCTTCGGACATTTCAAAAATATATTTAAAAAATGTTTGTAGGATAAGGATTCTTGTTTGTCCCACAGGAAATTTAATGGATCTTCGAATAATTTCTGCGTGTTTCTTTGCATATCTCTTTGTAATCGATTCAAATTGCAAAACAATACGTAATATTTAGAATCACAGAATTGCAACAACGACCGCAGGAGCGTAGTTTTTCCTATACCAGCTTCCCCAACTACTACGCAAATTTTATGGTTCATCTCTTTAAAAAATCTTTTTCTTGGAAAACTGTTCCCGAGAATTTTATCGTCGAATCAGTAGCTGTATTGTATGATAAGCTTCCATATTTTGATTCAAAAACACTGCTCTTGCACATGTGTCTTTGTAAATAGTTCCAACAGATCCCGCCTTTTACTTTACCCATGATGGGCACCGTGTTTTCATTGTTGTTACTATAGACACGGTTTCCATGTTGATCAATTAGAAGTTTGTTCAATTCCAACAGATTCTCGTGAGCCTTGCTAGCGAATATTATTTTATCACCTTCCAAACGTAAACGATAAATTTTGTAGTTTTTAAATTTTGGATCTCCCTTTATGTTGTCATAAATTGCATCACTTTGTTCAAAATGACAATAAATGGAAATATTATCCCCATTTACTTCATAATTTTCGTAATTCATCGACTCTTTATTTACTGATTCAATTATAAACAATATGTATTTATCACCTTTTAAACAATCTTTACTTAAATAAACCTTTCTCGGTTCAGTTAATCTAAGAACATCCGAACAAGTAAGAGCTTCCGCAAGTTTTCTATCACCGTTTACAACAGTATGTAAGGAAGTTGGTTCTCTTCCTTGCATTGAGATAAATATCGATTGCAAAAGTTTATCCGTTCCTTCTCCTAAATTTTTTATGGCTTTCAAACTGTAGCTCATCATCTCATAATATCTTCGTCCTGGATCTGAGTCTATTATGACATAATGTTGGTCTAAATGTGAAAATTCTTTCAGTAGTTGGAGTGGATTATTGGTTTTTAAAATGAGAGGTATGATTCGGCGTATCCACATGTGAATAAGTAAATCTTTTAATGTTTCTGGCTTCAGCAATATTATATTAAGCTGTTGTTTAAATTCTTTAGACAATCTCCCTCCATCATCAACAAAACTATTCCATTGATCAATAGCGATTTCGTTGCTAATGCTTGGCAATATGGATCCGAACAAACATGTTTCAATGTCCGCTTCATTCTTGACGATAGTGACATTATGTGATAATGTTAAGTCGTTCCATGCGAGGGCTGATTCTTTCTTAAACGGAAGTATTTTAGTAGGTGTTACAATGCAATCAGAAAGATAAATTCTTAACAATTCGTGTTCGAAGTCAACCTTGTTCAAGCTACCCTTTTTGTACTTTGTAAAATATTTGTCAAGGTAGTCGATTATGCATGCAGCATTGTTTGATTTCCACATATCCTTCAATTTATTTACAATGATGAATGCGTTAGGTTGCCCTAAGAATATATAAAAATCCTCGAAAAACTTCCCATTTTCGGTCGCTACGTTTTCATTTTGTGAAAATAATTTGTAGGTTTTATTACAAATTATTGATTTATTGTTAGGTATACGCTCTTTAATTTGTAGATCTATTTTTTCGGTGTCCTTTTGGAAAGATGTAGTTTGGGCTGAGTAATTTTGACAGGCAAAATACCAAAATTGAATATTATCCTGGTTTATCTCACCGATATTTTGCAAACAATTCCATTTCTTTTTCATTGTTATTTCATTGTATCCTTTCATGTATTTGTTGATTTCTAGTTTTATTTTACCGGATTTTGCTTGGATACAATAGAGGCTATACTCGTCTGAGTCATCATAATTGACAACCAACACAATATCATCGAACGGATGAAATGCCTGAACCTCATAGAAGATCTGGTAATCCTTCACCGTTCGATCTTGTGATAGTAACGATGCCAAGTATGCAGTAACGCTTCGCTGGTATTTGTAGCCTTCGCCATAGTCGGCCATTGTGGGTCGAAGATATTGTTAATGAACTTTTCAGCTATAAGTATTTAGAAAGATAAAAATGTAATCGCACCTTTTTGAAATAAATTGTTTGATAATTGGTACTTACTTAACTTTTTGTGATTTATCCGCTGATGGTGATGAATTCTCTCTCTCATCTCACTTACTTGAATGCCCTTTGGTACCTAAGCAATAATTGAATGAGGGTAAATATTTCATTTTGTTTCTAGATACTATCAGATTGAGATTTATAAAAATGTGAATATCCAAATCCAATGATTTTCACATATAATGCCTATATATGTTGTTTTTATTTAACCTATCTAGAAAATGTGGAAATCAAAATATAAATAATATATTTATGTATGTATATGTCGAATGCGGTGATTATACGTGTTTAGATCTCTCTTGGTATTAAAAAGGAAACAAGACATAAAAGAAAAAGTAAAAAAAAACGAAATAGTCGTAATGCTAAACATCATTCTTCTCTATAGGTATATTACAAACACAAATTAGTGACCAAAAACAAGTAAATTACATACTGGTAAGTCTATAGATTCTCCATACACACATGCATGCATTTTTTCTAACACATTGAAAAACATAAAAAGGTAAACAACATGAAAGAAAAACAAATCTAAAAGAAACATTTAATCTGATATAAAAATAAATTCTATTTATGTTTATTCCTACTATCTCCGCGGTCTTACATGTAAAGTCGCCCTGAAAGACCCGCGGGCGTGAAGTTTCGTCCTTCCCTTTTATCTGTGTCTATAAATTAGTCTTTCTCCCTCTCCTAAAAAAATGACAAAACCAAAACCTAAAAAAACACAGAAATCAACTGAAATAAGTGAAAGTGAAGAGGAAGAAGAAATTATAAACAAAAAAATGTTAATACTAGAAAAAAATGGAAAAAGCCATTGAGTTCATGTCAACTAAATTCGATGACTTAAAGAAAGAAAATGAGGACATACGAAAAATGCTGAAAAAGAAACACATAAAATACAGAGTATTGAAAAATCCTAGAAGACGCAGAGATAGAGAAAATCGAGAACAACTGAACAACCAAGAAAATAAAAATAAAAAGAAGACAACACTGTTACTGAATCAACGAAAATGTTCTAACGCTAATTAAAAAACCAAATAGACTTTTTAAAAAAACAGAAGAAGCACCACACACAAAATTATTAATCACGAGACTCATTCAATATGTCAGTCAATAAAACAGGAATATTTTTGTACGCATGATAAATGGACATGCACTAAAATGTTTTTTTTTTACTACAAGACGGTACGTCGTACGATAAAAAGGTAAGAGAGCTTTTTTCTTCACAATTGAACAAAGAATAAAAACGTATTTTTACTTTTAGAGAAATGAGCGGCGTCCTATTTTTTTCTTGAAAAATAGCCTGTAACGTGCCAATACGCGCGCCACTGGTACCACTAAAACATCATGTTGTATTGCAAAGTATGTGTCTCCCACAGTTATTAACACGCCTAAAATTTCATTATGATATCTCAAGCCGTTTTGGAAAAAATATAATTTTTACTGGGACAATCACCCCCTTTAATATTGCCGCATCGTTTTTAAACACCCTGTATATAATGAGGTGACCAGACTTGCGAGACATATTCCAGTTTGGAAGTAACAAAGGTGGTAGGGTTCTTAGTAGCTGGTCACTGGTCACACACGAAAACATCGTGAGGAACGTATAATGAAACTCAAGGTTCTTGACGCCGATAAGGAAAGATTAGCAATATGTTGGGCGAAACTCAAAGTAGAGTCAAAAAAGTACTCCGAGATTTTAAACATGTCTAATTTCTGCAGTGGATTACCGTTGATTGCATAGGTAGATATAGTGGGGTTACGTTTCCGAGTGTATGTATACAGGGTGATTGGTGAGAATGGCCTATTAAAAGTATTATACAAACGGATAGGAATTTTAAAACAAAATTGTGCAGTTGGATATGGTTGAATATGAACTATCACGTGAAAATATTTTTGAATAAATATCAGTTCCGGTTAACCGGAAGTGGACATCAACTTCGATTTTTTAAATAGCATGCTATAAAATAAATTACAAATTTAGCTTCTATGATAAATTTTACACATATTTCATGTATATACCCTATACCTAAATACCATTCCTTCTGAGTTATTCGCAATTAAAGAAAGAAAGTGACAGATACCGATCTTACTTTATAGTGATATTACTTCACGTAGGAGTAAATGAGGCGAATGAAATTTTTCATACGCACAGCTGATATTATGTAGTTATACAGCATTTCAAGTTTTTTTCTCTAACATTATACAGGGTGTTTAAAAACTTAGTTGCTTATAAATAAGTTCAATCCGCGGAAAGTAGATTTTCTTAAATGGAAAAGTATATATTTTATTAGATATTACGATTCTACAAAATATTCTCTTTGAATCCGTATTAGGTGTTCCTATACCTAAAATGTAAGGTTAATAAGTTATAACGATTTAATTAACCTCCGTACCTAAAATGCTCAAATATGTCAATTTACAGAAGCAAGTGTGCTTAGCTCATTTGTTTTACATACGTAACGTTAAGTACCACAACTTTTCTACGCGGCAGAGAACCCGAGAACCGAAGAGTAGCCGAAAACATATTGTCTTAGTATTTTTTTACAATTTTTATTTTACCTCTGTAATAACATTGTTTTCGTTTCTGTGCAATACATTTTTCTCAGTATATTGTGTTAGAATGGGTTAGCATTGAGAATAGACCAAATCAGGTAATCATGAATTTATTTATTATGCAAAGTGAATGTAATCAAATAGTGAAATAAACGTATCAAACGTTTAGTGAAAGATACTGACATTTACAACCAATGATCAGCAAAAATTTCTAAGAATTTTTAATATATAAAAAGTTTTAGCGACCGATATGTTCGTAGCACAATGGTGAAAGGACAATAATTGTTAAGTAATAATAACAGTTATAATTATTTAAGAAGGTAGATATTTAAAAAACAGTTGTAGTGTGTCCAAAAGAAAATATTTTGTTGAACGTTTTTTTACTCAATAAAATATTAGTTGATTGAAGAGTCTTGTGTGTATCCAAAATAAAAGTAAAATCCAAAGTGTAAAGTAAAACCCAATGTGTAACGATATCAGTAAAAAATTTAGATTATAATCAACATAAAGTAAATCTACATCAAAGGTCTAAATAATTAGTAATAACAAATTAGGTAAAATTAAAATAATAAAAAAGATAATAAAAAGGTATAAAAGATACCTACAGCAGAAAAATTATAAGAACAACAATAATAATAACACAAATAAATAAGTTATCTAAATGGTTCGACATGGCAACCGTTTCAATTGAGGCATTCTATATTCGGAGACGTATTCCAATAATTCTTGCTAATCATCTGGCGTTATTCGCCTAAAGGATCCCTTATTACTATAATTCAATGGGAAGAATTTTCGAAAATACGATTAACAAAATGACAGACGTCAAAATAAGTGGCAAGTAAGTATGTAAAACAAATAAGCTAAGCACACTTGCTTCTGTAAATTGACATATTTGAGCATTTTAGGTACGGAGGTTAATTAAATCGTTATAACTTATTAACCTTACATTTTAGGTATAGGATTACCTAACACGGATTCAAAGAGAATATTTTGTAGAATCATAATATCTAATAAAATATATACCTTTCTATTTAAGAAAATGTACTTTCCGCGGATTGAACTTATTTATAAGCAACTAAGTTTTTAAACACCCTGTATAATGTTACAGAAAAAACTTCGAATGCTGTATAACTACATAATATCAGCTGTGCGTATGCAAAATTTCATTCGCCTCATTTACTCCTACGTGAAGTAATATCACTATAAAGTAAGATCGGTATCTGTCACTTTTTTTCTTTAATTACGAATAACTCAGAAGGAATGATATTTAGGTATAGGGTATGATACATGAAATATGTGTAAAATTTATCATAAAAGCTGAATTTGTAATTTATTTTATAGCATGCTATTTAAAAAAATCGAAGTTGATGCTCACTTCCGGTTAACCGGAAAAATATATATTCAAAAATATTTTTGCGTGATAGTTCATATTCAACCATATCCAACTGCAAAATTTTGTTTTAAAATTCCTATCCGTTCGTATAATAATTTTAATAGGCCATTCTCACCAATCACCATGAATGAACAAAAGAACAAAATGCCAAAACTATTGCTACACTGAATAAAATAAAGCGAATAATCCCAAACACAAAAACTCTATATGCACGCTCCTTTCACATCAAGAAACATCTACCTAATCAACATCTGGGGAAACACAACGAAAAAGAATATAGAAAGAACTTCAATGACAACAAAACATGATTTTAAAAGCAATATACATCAGAGGTATACGAAAAAGCACAAGAGCTAAACATACACCAATTAATACAACTAAATAACATACTTACTTTCCACAAAATAGAAAACAATTAAATTAAGAATACAACTAGTGACACACACAATTACAAAACTAGAAGAGTCTCACATATAAAACTCCGAAAAAAACGCACACCAAACATATGCACAATTTTTGACAACTATAATAGAATACCAAATCTCCTTGAAGTACCCAAGGTGAAGATGAGGAATAAAGATGGATATGTACATACATATGTATATAAACAGCATAGTACCTTTTCTATGTTTAATAAAAACATCTTTTTTCTCTTCATATTCTGTTAAATATGGCGGGTCCCAGCGATGGGACTAATGAACGGTCTCATTAGAAGTTTATGGCGTTCTAGTCAAAATATAAATTTGAAAATTTAGAATTATATATAGTCGATTATTTTCTCTTCAATGGAAATATTATTAGATTTCTAGCGCTTCCGGTTATACCGGATGTCGCCATTTACTTCCATATTTTTAATGGAACATCCTGTATATTTTTACTTATTTGGATTCACCTATTTTTAATCTTTATGAATATGTTTACTATTTGCAATTTGATTCGGGCGTTTTGTAGTTATTCGAGTTTTTCTGAAAGAATTGGCTGTAACAGACATTTATTCAAAAATTCAGAGCCTTTAATACTGTGCTTGAATGCGATCGGCCACCATTTTGAACAATTATTATAATTTCTTTCTAGCTTTTTGCATCCGTTTCTTAAAAAATAAATTAAGAATTTCTTGATTTGTGTTCGTTATTGCTATCCATTTTAACTCTTTATAGCAATAATGTAAAGGCATTTCACGGATAATTATTAACTGACAAACATCAAAGGACGAAAAATGATTTTGACGTTAGACTTTGACAATAAATCTTTGAGAACGTTTATTATCCATGGCACACTGGATAAGTATCGATGACTTATGCGTGGAATTTTTTCAAAAAATCTAATTCTCTCCTAAACTATTAATTTTAGGTATAGTACATGTGGGACATAAAAGATGTAGAATTGGACCCCGAAGACAACTAAGTAATAAAATATGGAGGGTTCCATTTGAAAAAATGAAGTTATGATTCTTCAAAATGTCGAAGAGTTAACGTGCCATAGTAAAGTAACCAAGCAATGTAGACAGCCGTTCTCGGCGCTAGAATATACTTCAACATGTTGTTTAAGTATATTACGAATTTTAAATTTATAGCCGCAAAACCGAGTGTCCTCTAATTTTTTGAATAAATGTCTGCTAGAGCAAATTTTTTCAGAAAAAATCGAACTACAAAATACACTAATCAAACTGCAAAAAGTAAAGATATTCATAAAGCTTAAAAATAGGTGAATCCAAATGTGTAAAAATATACAGGGTGTTCCATTAAAAATAATAAAGTGTATGGCGACTTCCGGTATAACTGCAAGCGCTAGAAATCTAATAATATTTTCATTGAAAGGAACATAATCGACTATATATAATTCTAAATTTTCAAATTTACATTTTGACCAGAACGTCATAAACTTCTAATGAACGGTATCGCTGAGACACCCTGTATATAAATAAATAAAATAAATAATAAAACATTTAGCGTTTTTTATTAAAACTTCCTCTGAATTTTAACGAATTTATCTACTAGTTACTGAAGTAGGTACTAGATAATAAATTTTCGCAATAAAATTAGAACCTTAAAATATATATTCCTACATACATACAAAAAAACGCAATCACGAAAATGTGGTCATAGCGGTTTTAGATAATACATACTTTGAGTATGTTATGCATATACATACAGTGTGGAACAGCCAATTGGAATAAATTCGATAACAAATAAATGAGGGTGTATTGGGAAAAACGCTTGGACACGTCGATTTGTATTTTTAAATGCGCATTTTTTTCAAAAAAAAAATTATACAGGGTATGTCATGTGACAGTGGCCAATACCAACTTTCTTATTTTAAATGGAAACCCCTGCATATTATTTATTTTTTGGATTCTTCGGAAAATTCTAGACATAATTCATGTACAATGTCCCATACCTATCTTCAACTGTTTCGGAAATATTAAGTGTTTTCAGATTTATTACAAAAATTAACATTAAAAACAGAAAATTATTTTGTTTCACAAATTCGCTACATTACACTAAAAATCTATTTCCCATTTAGCTCTTGATATTGATAAAGTAAGCAAAAACCATTGCTGCGTTCCTTTTTACTGATATGAAATTAAAAAAATACAAAGACCGTTTTATTTATTTTCGTAAAAACTCATAGCCTTAGCAACATGTTGTCTGCCTGCATGACAGTAGTGATCAGTGTCAGTGCTATTGTCGTATGAATTTCGTTAACTGTACGTAATAATATCAGAAAAATGGTTCATTTAACAGAAATGCACAAAATAACCATTCTACAAATGATTGGTTATGGAGATAACACACGGACACAAATGGAAGTTTGTCGCTTATTTCACGAAAAATTTCCAAATTTGCCGCCTGTATCCCAAGGAACAATTAGCAAAATAGAAAAACAGTTTTGCGAGCTTGGTCATGTAAGACATATTAAAAAAGTAGCTGCCAATGCAGTAAGTGATGATACGAAATTGGATATTATGCTTGAGTTTCAAGAAAACCCACATAATTCTGGTCGAAAAGCAGCACCACTGTTCAACATTAGCCACACATCAATTTTTCGAGTATTAAAGGAAAGTAAAATGCATCCCTATAAAATGATGCCAACTCAGGAGCTCATGGAAGACGATTTCGATAGGAGAACGTATTATTGTGAACAGATGATGGCAATGTTAGATAACAATGTGATCCAATTAGAAGATATTTTATTTTCTGATGAGAGCACATTTACACTTCACGGCCGTGTTAATCGTCAAAATTGCCGCTATTGGTCTAATGAGAATCCTCACTGGATGAGAGAGGAACATACGCAATATCATGAAAAAGTTCATGTTTGGGCAGGAATTGTTGGAAATCACATCGTAGGTCCCTTTTTCATTGATGGTAACTTGAATGGAGATAAATATTTAGAACTGCTCCAAAATAATGTCGTGCCAACTTTCGCAAACTTATATCCTAATCCAGCAAACCCACAAGTTCCTGCCAATACAGTATGGTTTCAGCAAGATGGAGCACCGCCCCATTTCCAAATCAATGTCCGGCAGTACCTGAACCAAATTCTTCCAAATCGGTGGATAGGGAGGCGCGGATCGATAGAATGGCCAGCACGATCTCCTGATCTGATGCCATTAGACTACTTTTTGTGGGGATATGTCAAAAGTCTTGTATACAAAACTAAACCCCTCAACTTAAAGAGACGAATCACGCTTGCGATTAGATCAGTCACGCCTGAGATGTTGAGTAATGTTAGAAGACATTTCTATACCAGATTAGCATGTTGCCAAGACGTTCGCGGCGAGCATTTTGAACATTTACTACATTGACATTAATGTTTTTTGTTTTTTTTTTACATTATTAAGAAATAATCAATATTACTTATTAGGTTTTTAGTGTAATGTAGCGAATTTGTGAAATAATAGTATATTACATTACTAGGAGTAGAAAGCTATTATTTTTGTGTCGAGCCCAAACGTTTGCTGTCGGGGCGATAGCCGAGACAGTGCAAATTGGGCGAGACACAAAAAGCTTTCTACTCCGTGTGATGTATACTATTTTTTCTTCAAACGATCTTCGCCGATCTTGTGAGCTACGCATTTAAATATAGCTTACATTATTATCATTGCTTAAAAGCAATGCATCTGTCAAACAACTGTCAAAGTACTTCGTTTAAACTTTTATTTCTTTATAGTAATATTAAAAGTACAATTATTAAGAAAACAATTTGTATATTAACGCCACTGTTGCCCATTTCGTCAGTGTTGATAATCGTAGAAGTTATTGCTTGGACTCTATTTGCAGTTTTTATAGTAGATTTATTTATAGTAGATTTTGATTATTTCTGGTGGCGTAGATTGAAGTTCTTTTTCGCTCATTTTGCAAATATTTGACAGTTATGAAATAATCGTTCAGTCACTTTAAAGAGTTGTGTGATATGGTCGGTTACAGTTTTTTACTAGTAAAGAAATGAAACCATTATTTTACTAGTAAAGAAATGAACTGTTTCAAAGGTACGTATTCAGTAACAAAATGATCATATTTTTGTACGTTTGAAGAAAAAATAATTTTCTTTTTTTAATGTTAATTTTCGTAAAAAATCTGAAAACACTTAATATTTCCGAAACAGTTGAAGATAGGTATGGGACATTGTACATGAATTATGTCTACAATTTTCCGAAGGACCCAAAAAGTAAATAATATGCAGGGGTTTCCATTTAAAATAAGAAAGTTGATATTTGCCACTGTCACATGACACACCCTGTACAATTTTTTTTTTTGAAAAAAATGCGCATTTAAAAATACAAATCGACGTGTCCAAGCGTTTTTCCCAATACACCCTCATTTATTTGTTATCGAATTTATTCCATTTGGCTGTTCCACACTGTATGTATGTATGTACAGTCTCTTTCAAAAGTAATGTCTCCCCCAGCCATCGGGTTTATATCAATAATACCTTCCACTTAGCGTATTGTATTCATCGGATATCTTCGGCTAAGAAAGTGGCCAGAGGGGATACAATACAGATCGAACATGTATATAACCTGTGTAATTATAATTTTAAATCTCGATATGCGTATTTATCTGCTAGCGGTAAAATATAGGACTTTATTAAATCCTACTACTTTTATACCTGTGATGGTCAGTTTTCCTAAATATGTAATATATAACGTATACTATTAGTTATTGTTAGTTTTTCAAACTTCTATTAGAGACAATACTTTTTAGAATATCAAAATAATATTCATTTTATTGAGGTATACACCTTTATTGATAAATCCGTCCCAACAAAAATCTTTTTTTATAGAAAACAAATAACTGATATATTGCAAATCCATTATTATCCCTTTAGTATCGTTTCGAAGAGTCTGGTACATCGTTAATCTATTTCTAATTACAAAATGCAATATTTTGTAATTATGGGTTTAAATAGAGTAGATAGATGATAACGCACTTAGACAATAAACATGCTTACATTAATGCCTAGTTGTGTAGTTGTCATTATAAAATATAATTTTATAACATAATAGTGCTTAATCTTTAAAATCATTGAATATATACCTAAATATTAGATTTACATATTGGTTAATTTAAATTTTCAGACATTTTCTGTGTTTAATTATAAGTGGATTAAGTAAATCGGATCAAATCGGTTTCTTCTCTGTTTAAAGTGGCGGAACCTAATGTGAGATTTTAATAAACAATTGAATTTACTGTTGATTATAGTAGGGAAACATAATACACTAGACAAAATAACACTTTCTTTAATAGATATACCTACATATGTTAATTATTAGAAAAATCTTATAGACTCGGCAAATGTATGAGCGCTCGTCAATCTTCAAGAGGGTGTTCATAATGTTTGGGAAAATCTTCGTGGGTAAAATTATTGCAAAAATATTGTGAACTCCGTATATTGCTATGCTATTATTAATTTTTTGGGAAAATTCTTAGATAATGTAAATGTTTTACACTGACAGGAACGTATTATACAGAAGCTACAACAATATGTATGTTATTACATATAAAATAAAAATTACAAGAAATACTAAGATTATAATATGTCTTAATAATAATAATAATATAATAATATCGTTTATTGTCCAACAGTTTCCCAATTACAGGACAATTAAATATAATTAATACATACAAGCAGTGCATTTAGAAAATAATAATAATACAAAAAAATAACAAATATAATTACATATCACAAAAAAAAATATCATTGTAATACAAATCTGCTGCTCGGCACATTGAAGATAGGGAGGAACTTAAAAGAATATTGGTTCTGGGAACGGGCAAGGAAAAGGTATTGGTTGATCGGGACGATAATCTAGGAACGAGGAAATTAATCATAGCGAGCAAGGATGGACAATCAATTAAACCATGCACCAATTTCCAGATGAAACGAGCTCCATGTATTTCACGCCGATGATCCAGTGATTGTACTACATGCCTTTCCAATAGTGATGTGTAATCCATATTCCTCTGTGGGTAGATTCCGTCAATTTTAAAAGACAGGAACTTAAGAAAGCGTCTTTGAATCTTCTCTACTGCGAGTTTGAGGTAAATGTAATGAGGTGACCATACTAAGGATGCATATTCCAGTTTACTGGTAACAAAACTGAAGAACAATACCTTCAAGAGGTTAACATTCTTGAAATATTTTGATGTGCGCATGATAAATCCTAATGTTTTAGAAGCGGAAATACAAAGATCGATAATATGTGGTGCAAAACTTAGTCTGCAATCAAAGGTAACTCCAAGGTCTTTAACATCTTCGCATTTCTTCAGTTGTTCGTTATGTATAACATATGAAGATAAGATGGGAGAATTCCTTCTTGTGTAAGTTACACTGCAGCATTTGGAGATGTTTAGTTGAAGATTAAATCTGGCACACCAATCGACTACAAGATTCAAGTTACTTTGTAAGTTAAAAACCTCATCCCATGAAGCAATGGAAGAATAAATCTTGAGATCATCTGCGTAGGCAAGTGCAGGACAGGTAAATGACGTTAAAAGATCATTAATAAAGAGTACAAACAGCAATGGACCTAAGTTGGACCCTTGAGGGACACCAGATGTAGGAAAGAAATCATAAGATCTATAGCCATTATAAAAAACGTAAATACTTCTATTATGTAGGTATGAATGCAATAATTGTAAAAATGATGGGCTAAGGCCAAGCGCAGACAATTTCGCTAGTAATATTTGAAAATCAATCGTATCGAAAGCTCGGCTAAAGTCTGTATAAATAACATCGACTTGGCCCCTATCATCAAGAACTCTACTAATGTATTCAGTGAGAACAGTTAAGTTGGTGACTGTACATCTGCCACGTATGAAGCCGTGTTGACATTCAGACACTATAGATTTGGTGTTATACCATAAGCAGGAGTAGATTACGTGTTCAAAGACTTTAGCAAAGTTCGATAAAATGGAAATAGGCCTGTAATTGTCGACAAGAGATTTATCACCCTTTTTAAAGATAGGACATATCCTAGCACGTTTCCATACATTAGGAAAAATACAAGTTTTTATAGATAAGTTTATAATAAATGTTAACGGTTTGGCAAGGACATATCGAGCATCTTTTAATAGAAAGGAAGGTATTAGATCATCACCTGCATTGAAGTTATTTGGACACTTTGACATGATTTTAATAATTTCATCTTCAGTAACAGAGGTTAATGAGAAGGATGCTGTCGCTGTGTAAAGAATCAGGACAAAAATGCGATGGTCCCTGATAGACAGAAGAAAATTTATTAGCAAATGCATTAACAATACTTTGGGGGTATCCATACAAACATTGTTATAAGTTAAGTTATTTGGGATTCTTGTAGTGCCATGTTTCGAGTGAATATAATTAAAAACTTCTTTGGGATTGATGATTATGGAATGCTCCACATTTTGCATATAGTTTGAGTAAAGTGCTTTAATTTCAGTCTTGCAGTGAGTTCTCAACTTCTTAAATTCATTGCAGTAAAATTCCGACTTGGTGTCCTTCCACTTACGTCGATAATATTCTTTCAGCTTAAGATTTGATATAATAGAACCGTTAAACCAGGATGGATATTGTGATGTAGTAATTCTGGGTAAGTATTTTGGAGTAGACGTGTCAATTTTCTTATATAAAGTAGCATAAAATTTATCGAGTGCATCATCGACATCGCTTAGATTGTTCAAAAATGACCAGTCAGTACTCAGTAGATCAGCATAAAGTTGATTGTAGTTGCATTTACGAAAATTATATCTGTAAGTATTTTGATTTGTAGGGAATGCAGAGCTAGTAGATAGCATTTGTTGTGAAAAAGTAATAGCCAATGGTGGATGAAACAGATCTACAGAGACAAATGGTAGTCCATCGAGTGTGATAGTGATATCATTGTTAGAATTAGACAAAATAAGATCCAGAATGCGACCACTACAGTTTACGAAGGAATTAAATTGCCTGAGATTTAGAGAACTGCAAAAGCAGCGCAAAGTGGAACATTTAGAGCATGACGTATGCTCATTAGAAAATTCAGGAAGATTAAAGTCTCCTAATAATAAGACAGATTTATCGAGCAGTATAATTTCCAGATAGTCACACAAAACTTCAAAGTCGTGTAACGAAAGTTTAGGTGGTACATACGAGTATATAACAGCTATGTACCAATGTGACGACTTAAAAGAACATTTGCACATTACGTAGTCAACTACAGGAACAAGAGCAGCCAAATGGCTAGTATCAACAACTTCATATATTATCAAAGTGGATAACGCAAGAAACACACCACCACCAGCAGAGCGGTCAATTGCAGCAAATTTTCTGTCAGATCGAATCATGTTATAGTGAGTATATGTCTTGTAACAAATACAATAATTTTTTTATTGGTAAACCATTTTGCTTGTTTAAAACATGCAAACGCGTGCGTAAATCGATCATTAAAACACGCGCGTTTTAAACTTATAGGGGCAACGTCAACAATTCAAAAATAAGTGAAATATAAATAATGTCAACTAATTGATCTGTGAAAACAACCTTTTACAAATAAAAACTTATTAATAAATGTGTCAAAAACTGTAATGAGATATTTTATAATAATTTTATCGAAAAAACTCTTACTTTAAAGGAATGTGATTGATATTATATGAAAGAGTAAATCCTGCACTTGCTAGCTTTCAAGCACTCCGGCTTCACTGTCGTGCGAAAAATCGCGCGTGTTTTAATGACCCTATTGTCCACTCATACTTTAATATACTATTCTTATAGTTGTAAAATACATTGTCGTATTGGGCATGATAATTATTATACCGGTGCAGATATATTTCTCTGTTATGCGAGAACGACTAACCAAAATGACAGACGTCAAAATAAGTAGTAAGTAAGTATGTAAAACAAATAAGCTAAGCACCCTTGCTTCCGTAAATTGACGTATCTGAGCATTTTAGGTACGGAGGCTAATTAAATCGTTAGAACTTTTTCACCTTCCATTTTAGATATAGGAACACCTAATATAGATTAAAAATAATCTTTTGTAAAATCAGAATATCTAAGAAAATACCGTTGCATTAAAAAAAGCGACTTTCCGAATTTTGAAGGTTTTTGTAAGCAACTATTTTTAAACACTCTGTATAATATTGCAGAGAAGAACTTCAAACTCTGTATCACACGATATCAGCTGTGTACATATATGCAAAATTTCATTTATCTCTTCTGCTCCTACGTGACGTAATATCACTATAAAGTAAGATCGGTATCTGTCACTTTTTTTAACTTTATTTAATTGCGAATAACTCAAAAAGAATGGTATCATATTTAAGTATAGCATAAGATACATGAAATATGTGTAAAATGTATCTTAGAAGCTGAATTTGTAATTAAATTTATAGCATGCTATTTAAAATATCGAAGTTGATGCCCACTTCCGGTTAACAGGAATTCAAATTCAATATTTTTATACAAAAATATTTTAACGTAATACTTCATATTGAAATATATCCGACCACAAAATTTGGTTTCAAAATTCCGTTTCGTTTGTATACCTAATACTTTTAATAGGCCGTTCTCACCAATAACGCCGTATATCAGTTATTTGTTTTTACTTTAAAAGAGATCCTTGTTGGGACGGATTTCTTGTGAGATTTGTCCATCAATAAACGTGTATGCCTCAATAAAATAAGTAT
This sequence comes from Holotrichia oblita, assembly GCA_023690525.1. Lineage (NCBI taxonomy): Eukaryota > Metazoa > Arthropoda > Insecta > Coleoptera > Scarabaeidae > Holotrichia > Holotrichia oblita. Next base: position 31,213,349 of record CM043016.1, read on the forward strand.
TATTTTAATATTCAAATAAGTATGTTGTTATAATATGCATTAAAGATTGTCTCTAATAAATGTCTCGAAGACTAACAATAACTGAAAGTACACGTTATATATTATATATTTAGGAAAACTGACCATCACAGGTATTATACATATATTAATTACATCACAGGTATAAAAATAGGGTTTAATGAAGTCGTATATTCTACCGCTAGCAGGTAAATGCCCATATCGAGATTTAAAATTATAATTGCACGGGTGATATACACGTTCGATCTGTAATGTATCCCCTACGGCCTCTTTCTTGCCGAAGATGTCCGATGAATATAATACGCTAAGCGGAAAGTATTATTGATATCAATCCATCAGCAGGGGGAGACATTACTTTAGAAAGAGACTGTACATATATGATCCGTAGTAATGTTGATATAACATAAATTCGATGTTCATACAATACTTATTATTGTTATTGTGGCATAATATTTAGCTATGAAATTCAACTTGCATATCACTTCACAAACAATATCCTGGAATAATTAGATGTGATTTACGTTATATTTTCAAAATATATGTGTTACTGTGTTTATTTAACGAATATTAAAATAGAATTACACAATGTCCACAGCAAGATTTCCTGTGGATACTTTCGATCGACAATAAAACTTGGAAAGTGGCTGCATCTACACCCACCACAAAAATTGACATATACATACATACATTCAAACTCGAATACTGTCTAAAATAGATTAACATCGAACATAGCACGCTTCTATCTACAATTAAATACAATATGAACCACTGAATGGAGATGAAAAAACTATCAAGATGTATAGGCAACTAGATTTGCAGAGAAAAAAATTGTAGTTCAATTCATTAATCTATAGGTTTTTGTTTTCAAGTAACTCGATATTGAATTTTAGATTTAGATTTAGATATAATTAAGGCTGATGTCGCACTACGAGTTACTAATCTACTGTAGTCCTTTGAATGAACTGTAAGCTTACCAGCTATCAGGGCTCTCCATCAAATCCAAACTATAGTTGTGTTTTAAGAGTGAGTTCTGCGATATCTCAAAAATGAATAAAATCGCTGCTAGAGGTTCGTGACGAATCTACTCCATCATTTTCGATCATCAGCTTCTGGGTGAGCGAGTTCAAACGTGGTCGCACAAGCACAAGTGAGGAACCACGCAGTGGGCGCTCAAAAACCGTTGCCAACGATGAAATCGGCGACAAGATTCATGATGTCGTATTAGCCGATTGCCGAATGAAGCTGAGAGAGATCGCAGAGACAACAGGCATCTTTAGGGAAACGCGTTGTCCATATCCCACATAGAATTTTGAAAAGAAGTACCTAGCCAGGATTTAACGCAATCCAAAATAGTGCTTCATGCGTTTCATAACAGTGGATGAGACTTAAATCCACGACTACAAACTGGAGACCAAGGAACAATCGAAGCAGTGGACTTTGCCTGGCGAATCAACTCCGAAGAAAGCGAAGACTGTTCCAACGGCCACCATTTTTTGACCATTATCAACTATGTGCAGAAGGAAATGACGACCACAGGGCAATACTACAGCGATTTATTGACTCGATTCGATGTAGAGGAAAATGTGCTTGTCTACCACGAAAATGCACCGGCTCATTCACCCCGCCTCGTTGCGTCCGAATTGAACGAGTTGCGCTAGGAATTAGTCTCTCATTCTTCATATTCACTGCACTTAGACCCCAGCGACTTTTTCCTATTCCCAAATCTGAAAAAATTACAGGCAGAAAAGAGATTTGCCTTTAATGAGGAGGCAATCGCAGCTACAGATGATTAATTTGCAGACCTCGAGACATCCTACCTTTCCGACGGCTTGAAGAGATTGGAGCAGCGTTTGAGTTTGGTCTTCGAGGAGACTACATCGAAAATAAAAAGTCACACCAATGCCGTGTTTTTCTGGTCAATTCCGGAAACATTTCAGGTCGCCCTCGTAGATGGCAGGTGTTCCGGATTGTCATCCCCCTCTCTCTTATTTCATAAGTCGTAAAACGCGTCTTTGCATAAAGATAAACGTAAGGTATTAAGTTTCCACAAGCATTAACGATCCTTGCAAATGTACTGTTTTGTATGAAGAGGATATTATCTATAAGCAAATACTTTAAGTCGATTAAGACATGATTGTTTTGGACTAATATATAGTTCTAAAAATTTTTATACTTTCGATTGGTTTGAGGTCACTACATTTAATCAGAATTTGATTTACAGTATTTGCTTGGTAACATTCATAGATTAATTATCTGCTAAAAATAATTAGTAGTAGAAGTAATATACTCTTCATACATATCATTACATTTGCAGGAATCGATAATTCTAAACCGAACGAGGTTTTTTTTTCTCTGGCACTACAACTTCTTGTTAAAAGCGTTGTTAAAAGTACTAAAAAGAGAAAATGCAGCTCTAAAACGAAAACTTGTTGTTTGGTCCAACAACTGCATCGTACAAAACAAAAATCGCATTTATGTTTATTTATCTTGTGGCGAATGGGTTTTTTTTAGGAAATCGAGCATAAGTTCCTGGTAAGTGGACACTCTTATTTGCCGTGCGACCGCGATTTCACCCAGATCAAAAAGAGAAAAAAAATTACAAAAAATGTTGTACCTGCTGATTTGGAAAAGATGATAAAGATGAAAAACCTTTCAATGTGGTTTCTATGGAAGAGCATGACAATACCACAAAACTAAATATATCATCATTGTGCTGGATACGAATCACAAAAGACAATCCTGGAAAAGTGTATACAAAATCATCGGTTAGTCAACTGCAAGACTAGACTGTTTGCAGCGTTATAAAAAAAGGAAGAAGAGTAGAAGACATCAAGGTTATGAGTCTTGAACAACTCATGTGCAAAAACAAAATATCAAAAGAAAAGTTGAAGAATTTGCAAGATATGCTCGACTATATGTCTCTGAAACATCTAGCCCCTTATGAAACTCTGATTGAGAGAACACAACAGGGTTTCGACGCGGAAGCAGCTCCAATAAGTCAGAATTAAAAAAAAAAAATAGAGTTGGTACCCTTTCAGAGTAACTTGCAGTCCGCAGTTGACTTCCTTTATAGAAAAATCATGGGGATCTTTTTTTTTAACTAAGAAAAAGTGTTTACTTTAATTTTGATTTTGTTGTTACAAACTTCTGGTTTGGCATTATGTATTAAAAAAAATAAAATATTCTAAAGTGCATACTTTATCATTTTGGCACTTAGACCCTTTAGAAGTTATACTCTTCAATTGTATTATACCTATTGAAATACGCAAGTAAGAAACATAAAACATTGGTTCATCACTCCTCCTAAATGCCAGTCCAACTCTCATACAAGCGTAGGAGAGATGGTCCAGTCTATTTCTACGAAATATACTGACTTCCAGAAAAATTGCAACACCTAGAAGTTGTCGAATGATTTTATTGAAATTTTCAGGAAACGTTTATTTTCATTAAACAAATTGATGATTAAAATTTGAATAAAATCTAGCCAGTAGTTTTTTTTTGCATGTTGTTTCCATAGCACATAGTAACTATAAATTTGAAGTATTAGACCATTTAGTAACTGTCAAGTTTGCAAATTGTTGTTGTTACGTCACAATTTCATTCTGCACTTGATAACAATGCCGAGAGTACGTCAACATCAACATTTTGTCCAATTAATTGATTTTGAACGTGGCCGTATTATTGGTATGAGAGAGGCCGGACTTTCGCTAAGAGAAATTGCTCGTCGTGTAAACCGAAATGTTTCAACGGTATTGAGGTGTTGGTCCAAATGGTCCGAGGAAGGGGTTCAACATCGTCGCCGTGGATCTGGACGTCCTCGAAGGACTACAGATCGCGAAGAACGTCGCTTAAGACTTTTGGCCACAAGAGATAGATTTTCAACAACTCGATCAATTGCAAATGATTGGATGAGAGGTACAGGACTCAGAATGTCAATGTCAACTGTTTATCGCCGGATAAGATCTTATGGATTGCGTTCATATCGTCCATTTTTACGTCTTCCTCTTACACCACTTCACCGTCTACGCAGACTAGAGTGGAGCAACTTAAGGGTTAATTGGGCGCAGGAATGGCATCAAATTGTGTTTAGTGACGAGTCCCGATTTTGCTTGTGGGTCCACGATGGTCGTAGGAGAGTCAGACGGATGCGTGGAGAACGTAAAAATCCAACATTTTTTGTGGAACGCAACACAGCCTCACTCAAGGAGTTATGATATGGGGTGCAATATGTTATGGTAGCAGATCACCCTTGCTCTTTATTGACGGAAACCTTAACGCACCTGGTTACATTGCTAATGTGCTACAACCAGTTGACCTTCCATATCTTCAGGGGCTGCAAAATCCCATTTTCCAGCAGGATAATGCACACCCTCATACGGCAAGGGCTACAACACGGTTTTTGGAAGAATCTAACATTGTCGTCCTCCCATGGCCTGCTCGGTCGCCTGATTTGTCGCCCATTGAACATGTATGGGATATGATTGGTAGGCGAATAGGTAATTTACCGCACCCTCCAGATAATTTACACGATCTTCAACAACGGATTCAAGAAGCTTGGGACGATATACCACAAGCAGCTATAGATCACTTGATTAATAGCATGCCAAGGCGTCTAGATGAGTGCATTACAAATCGTGACGGAGCAACTCATTATTGAAAAAACTTTTAAAGCTTTTATTATTTTGTATTTAAAACTTAATCATAACTTTATTTCATAGAAATAGACGTTTTCTGAAAATTTCAATAAAATCGTTAAACAGCTTCTAGGTGTTGCAATTTTTCTGGAAGTCAGTATATAACGTTATGTACTAGTGATTTTCGGTTATGTGTGCACCAGAAAGCGTGTTACCATTACAATATTAAAAAGTTACCTTAAATAGGTACTTTAATTCGCGAAACAAATAATCCTTTGAAAATTTTCTGTATTTATAATTTATCTTATTTATTATATTCTCTGGTGTTACTTAATTACACGACTTTGTTATTTAAAACAAAAATAAACTTGAATAAATCAACATCACCGCTATTTATCTTAAAACAATTTTGTAATAATAATAAACTCTATCTTATTTTACATACCGCAATGTTAGTCACAGATTCGTAATTTGAAAAAATCTGTTTCAAATTAAACCCGACAAGTTGCGGTCTCACGCCAGATTTATGCATTTTAAAAGAGCTTCTAAATATTTTAATGGACCGTAATGTCGTTGTTAGTGAAAATTTACGATCGCTTTAATATAACGTTTTAACACGTTTATTTAGGATATTCGGGGTGCCAAAACTTATTAAAACAACAACTGTTTAACAACGAAAAACGTGTGTCTTGAATTATCGCAGATTTAAAACAGCTTTACTAAATCTAAAATCGACTGGTTTTTTTTTTTGTCCTAAACGTGTTAAATTGTTTCCTGAGGAATGTAAAAATTGAGTTTTCTTACTGATTTATCGAAAGTAATCAATCATTCTAAATAGAGCAAAGTACCTGCTTCTTCCGGATAGTTTGGCGCCTCTATGTCATCAGGATATCATGCTGTGCATTCCGTCGGATACTTTAAACTTTAAACCGAATTGTTTGGATTCTTAAGCAATTATCGGAGAGAATATTAGATGATTATTTCAAGTAACATAATTTTATGCAGATAAATTAGGTGTGTTTCACATGTGTTAAGCAGCAAGTATAGTAAATTTTTGAAGTAATTAATGTTTACGAAAGTTTTAATTAATATTTAGTTAATAAAATTTTTGATACATTGGATTCACGTCCCCGACGTGATATGGAGCCCAAAAAACAAACAAAAATTGGAGAAAATGAAACGACTTGGAAAGGTGGAATTTTTTATTTATCAATGGGCTAAATCTGGAGAATAGGGCCTGAGTTTTCCTCTCATTGTTTCTTCGATGGAATCACGCACTCTTGAAATTAAATCAGCATAATATTGCCCAGTTATAGTCTGATCACGTGGTAAAAACTCTATCAAGATAACTCCTTCGGTATCCCAAAAAAAACCATCGACCATGATCTTCACCGCAGATGATGTTGCATGAAACTTTCCAGAGGGTGGTGTACCTTTATTATTCCTTATCGGTTGGCCCTCAAACATCAACTGCGTCATTAACATTCAAGAATGTTACCTAGGAAATTGATACAACATTCGACAAAGCGGTTTAGACAGTTGCATTATTCCAACGAGACCGGAGAAAACGTGAAATCGGTTATGCTTTAAACATGACCCAGTTTGCCATCTTAAGAAATTACTGAAGGATACCAAAAGAGTGAAGTTTCTTCGGAAAAGAGGTACAAGCAGAACGCGGTGCACATCAGAGAGAGATAATCGATTAATTCTCCACATCTTTCAAATAAATCGACTTCTCACCAGTAGAGAAAATGGTTAGCTATGAGGCCAAAATTGACCCCAACCCATTGAAGAAAATTGGACAAATGAGCAATGGCACTCAATTCTGTTCTAGATGAAAATGGAGTGTACAGAAAACTGGTAGAAAGATTCACACAATGCTGCATTGTAAATAAGGAGCTTTTGGATCAGGATCATTCTTTTGACGTCTCAGAAAAATATGACCGTGACATTCCACGCAGATGCTGCTGCACGAAACTTTTGAGAGGGTGGTGAACCCTTCGGCATTCATTCTAGCTCTGCATTTTTGGTTCAGAATCATAATGGTGAACCTACGTATGTAGGTCCATAGTAATAAGTTATGAAACAAATCGTAGAACAGAAGGGATATTTATTTTAACCCTCTCATCCATAGAGTCCACTGCAGTGGACACATTGCCAAAAGTCAAATAGAGATCCACATTATATTACAGAACGCTGTAAAATGCATGCACTTGTCTTTTACACTTGTATTTAATTGGTAATATTAACAGAATATGGTAGAAGTATGATAAAAACAGGCAATTGTGTTACGACGTCAAAGTGAAAATGGACGACAATTTATTCTTTGCCTGTAATTTCGGCCAGATCTTTCTACAGACATATAATAAAATACTTCTAAAATATGACAGTAATGGTTTCAAAGCAAGTTTTTTTTTGTTGGGATAATATAACCAACAAAAATCTGCTGTCCACCGTAGTGGCCATCATCCAGTTTATATATTTGTGGCATTTTTTTCTTTTTTGTTCCATACAGTAATTTTTGAATTAGACGACGCTGGTAATGCCGAAGAAAGTGAATTAATGGGAAGAAAATTTCGACGTTGAAGAAGATGAAATTCATTTTGATTTGCCTGATGGGTCAGATATCGAATCGGATGATGCTGAGAGCACGACGATGTAAGTTTCAACGGATTTGTAAATGATGTAACCTCTCACGTAAATACTCAAGAATTTGATACTGATGATCAACTTCCTTGGCATAGTTACTTGGCAATAGGCAAAATCCAGCAGGAAAGAAGAAGAAGGAACAGAAGAAGTGGAAATGGTCTAAGAATGATAGCATGTATGGCTCCTGTAGAATTTTTCCTGGCAATGTTTGCTGAAGACATTATTGAAGAAATCGTCTTTCAATCAAACCTTGATCTATCAGCATCAGCTCCTGGCACTATATTCTCTTCGACGACGGAATAGGAGATGGTACATTAGAATATTTATGCATTTCCTAATTGTTGCAGTCATAAATCTTTTGGACTTCAAAGCTAATGTCGGTAGGGCTCTAATAAACATGGGAAATAAAGGATCAAATAAAAGAGGACGGTCACGCTCTCCAACACCGCCAGAAAGCATTTTGAAAAAACTGAAACCAAATCATCATGCACTTACCGAAACAAGAAAAGATGGTCTTGCCCACTGGCCCATATTAACAGACATCAAAAATGCCAGAAGATGTCACTTAGCTGCGTGTAAGAAGAAAACTAAATATTCTTGCAAAAAATGTCAAGAACCCTGTTGTCTTAATTGTATGTAATATTTTCACACTAAGTGATTTGTTGCGTGGTGTCCACTGCAGTGGACAAATAGTTTTTTCAAATTTTTGGAAAAATAGTATTACGAATAATTTTTTAAATATTTTTCCCATTGTTTCTGGTTCATTACAAATATACATAAAAACTTTGTACACGTTGTGTTTCAGTCCAATTTAATTATGCTTGAGAGCGTTAAAAACACAAATTTTATTTTGTTTTTAATTTGCTGTAAAATTGTTAATTGTTTCATGTGTTCTTCTGCTATGATGCACCCGATAGGAAATTTACTAAACATAATAATTATATTAAATCTCACAAGTTAATGTGTAAGTATTTCATTGGTCTAATACACCTATTACAGGTGATACAGATAAATATTATAAACACACTTTCAATTGGAAATCAATACAAATAGAATTATCTATCATATATATCAATAAATAGATCAAATCTTTCGCAGGTAACGTGGAGAACGTTTTAGTTTATCGAAAATTACCGACAACAAAACTGTGATTTTACACCTTTTATAATATTGCATTTCTAAACAAGGTATGTTTTAATAATTTTTGTTTTTTTTCTTCCATAACTATTCAGTATTTCAATTTTAGAAAACAAACTAGCAACATGACGAAAGTAACGTTTTTACTGAAGCATGCGATCTTCGGGATACTAGCAGCGGCCGCCAGTTATCAGATCTATAACACAAGGAGGACCTTGAATTATACGAATAATATCTTGATGTTATTAACTCTAGCGTTTGCCTGTATTGTCTCTGTTCTTAGATTATTGAAAAACTTACCTTTAAGATTTATTATAACCTCCGCTATATTGGGATTTATTTGGTATTATAAGCATCAATTCCAATGGAGCTCATTGACGTGGGTGTTTTTACTTGTAATGTATTAGTAAGAGAATATAATAATTCCTCCTGAAACAAAATTGGTTTTTTATTCATTAATATTAGTAAGTAAGTAAGTTTTATTAGAACCATAGTGCTGCAGCATGTTTTTTTGTGTGTGTTGTGGGTGCTTAGTTGCAGTGACTCCGTAAGCTGTATTACTTGTCTATCACTGCAACTCTCGCCGTGTAGTTTGGTGTGTGTAAGTTGCGTTCAAATAGCTTTGTGACAGCATCATATCGCCTTTTATGATGCCGCGCTGTTAATCACTTTGCTCCCAACGACGAATGGCAAGTCGATCCGGTATTAAATTCTCTGAAAAATGTCACCGTCCCTCCAGAGAACTGAACCCCGGCACCTATCGTCCTCTCACAACGATAGTCAGCGGCCTAACTACTGCGGCCATCACACTTTGAAAGTAAGGAACTTAAATTAGTAGTTTAACAAACAAACATAGAAAAAAGGCACAATAATAACAATATGGTATCACCATATGCTTTCTAGGAAGAAATCATTGATTCCATACAAAGTTGCATTCAAAAGCTGTTATTTGATTTTTTTCTTAAACTGAATATCAGGTAAGTTTTTAACAGAAGTTGATAGCGCATTGTATATCTTCAAACACTGGCACAAACTTGTTTTCTGGATCTTCGTTAGTTTTGTTTTGGGTCGTAGCAAATAGTCATTGTCTAATCCCCTAGTATTTTTTTCATGGTGAATGAAAATTTTTTGAAAAAGTCTGTGTAATATTTTTTTACAAAGAACGCACATTCGATTATACATACGTACAGATTAGTGTTGCTCGTCTCTCGTCTCGTTTCACCCTCTCTCGACAAGACGAGACAGATATTCTCTCTCGAATGAAAGCTCGAGACGAGACGAGAGAAAGACCCTCTCTCGTCGAGAAATTCTCGTCTCTCTCGTTTTCTCTCGAGCATAAAATGTTGGTTTTATAATTTTTATGATTTATTGTGAGTGTTTGCTCCCTGCTTGAAATGCTTCTATTAGAGTACTTTCCACATGATGATCTGTAGCTTCTATATTATTCAGAGAAATTAAAAAGATTCCAGTTAATAGTAGTAATATAATAAAACCAACTATTACTAAGGGTAATGTCGAGTAGGTTTCTCCACATAGTGTAGTACTCAGCGATTTAAAATATTTTAAAAATTAACATACTATGCCAATTAATTTCCATTGCTCTTCGGTTAAATGTAAGTGATTAAAATCTTCGTTAGTTCGAACTAAACTGTTTAAACGAATCGCTAGATTTACCATCTCCCACGTAGAATTCCATCTTGTGGACACATCATCTATATTTACTGATACATATTTTATGTTAGCAGTTTCACATAGCGTTTTTAACAGATTCTGAATTTGTTCAGATTTTTTAATTTTTTAAACAGAAATCTTACTTTCGTCAAAGGCAGTAATTCTAGCTCCTGGTTAATATCGGCGAAATCTTCATCGTCGTCCTCTTCAATAGATTCAAATTCCAATTTTAATAATTTTAACGTATCTTGCACACCCAAGTTTAAAATATGTGAAAAACACCTATAATGCGAATCTTCTGTATTGAATGAGAGATTTGGATAATCTTTTTTAATTAATTTGTCCAGTTCTTTTAAAAAAGTTGTATTGACTGCCGCGTTATCAACTGTGATTCCTCGCAATTTATCAATGATACCATAATCCTGTGCACATTAATAAAATATTTCTGCAATGTCTTTTCCAGTATGATTACCATTAGTTGGTACAAAATCTATGACTACTGAATTTAGATTCCAAAATTTATCAATAAAATGTGCTGTTATTCCATAATACGACTTATAGTTTATCGATTGTGAAAGATATTTTCGATTTATTCTCTTTTAAAATTTCTAATACCCTTTTCTGAACAGAAGTAAAAGTTTTCATTATCTTTTTCTCTAAGAGCTGTTCGTTTTGGGTGCACTGCACTGGGATTTAATTTTTTGAAGAAAGTTTGAGAATGTTCATCGGCAAAAGTAATTTTAAAAAAAGTCTTAATAACGTAGGGGAAAATGTTTTGTTTCGAGATACAAGGTGCATAATTTTCGGGGACAATATGCACTTTATCACCCTCAAATTTTTCCGTGTAACGCCTTTAACATCTGCAAATTAGAAACTCAGATTCCCCATTTAATGTACAAACTTTTTGACTCTTGCATTTTTTCGACATTCAGTGTTAAGGAAAAACTGTTTTTCGCATTTATCCAACAAACTGCGCATTTTCCGAAAAAATGCAAGAGAGAAAAATGTTTCTAAATTGAATGGGGAACTCAAGCTTCTGATTGGCAGAGGTTACAGGCTTACACGGAAATGTTCGGGGACGAGATGGGGAGGCTCAATTGTATATGACGGTCGAGTGTTACACCAAAACGGGTGGCACCCGGTGCGAGCCGCCCTCAATGCCCCTGTTACGCCGCTGTGTTTTACTAACACAGGTAAGCTTTTTCGCGTAAATTCACATTCAGAAAAAAACAATAATTGACTCATTTTTATATTATCGGTTTTAGTATAGATTTTCTTACATGAATTACATGAACCCACTTTAGTATTACTTGGAAATAAAGTAATAGTAAAGTAAGCACCCACCACACATTAAAAAAAAAAAGTATTGCGAATATTTTGATTTTGTTCGACTTGACTTGGTCTCAGTTGTTTTAACGATTTTCGAACGTTTTGTTTTCTTCTCCCTTTTAGATTTATATGTTGAGGTTGAGGGTCGATTGAATAAGTAATAAAATAATAAGTTTTTGTTGGCTATGTCACTACTTATTAAATAAATCAGCAAATATTTCATATTTGATATTTGGTTTAAGTCACGAGAGAGACGAGAGACGAGAAGAGAGATGGCATCTCTCGAGCGAGAGAAGGGTCCTCTCGTCCAGACGAGAGACCCATTTTATCTAGCCTGACGAGACGAGACGAGAGAAGGCCTTTGCTCGTCTCGTCTCGCGGCAACACTAATACAGATGGAAAGGTAAGTATTTTTTATTTCTAAAATTTAATTTACAGGAGTCTCGCCTTTTCAATCCAAATACCGCCCTGACACAAGATTTCTACACTATAAACACCTGATTTGTTTCGATAGCATTTCCCCAAAACATCACTCGGTACTTTAGTTTTACATAAACATAGGCGTAATAAGCAATTACAGCCGTTTCGACACTACCACTACGTGAGATGGTCTTCAATGCGTAACTGAAACGGTGTAAGCATAAAGATAGTTTCTGTATTTGGGTGCCCCCATGATAATTTAGCATCTACTTCTATGCCCAAAAAAGAGACTGCCTGTATACAAATATCATTAGTTTTGTTTTATTTAAGTTAAGTTTTAAATTGTTGTTTCTACTCCAGTTATTTATTGTAGCTATGCTATTTTCTAGTTTCACCCACAGTTCTGCATATTGTTTTGCTGGCGGTACTACCGATGAGTAATCTGCAAATAAAACCACCAAACTGTCTACGGCATCCGGCAGATCATTTATGTACAATAGAAAAAGTAAAGGTCCTAATACCGAGCCTTGGGGAACTCCTGCGAAACTGCTGCCCAATTAGACTTCACGTGGTTTCCATCATCATCATATGAGATTACGGACTGCTGTCTTCCATGCAAATACGACGCTATCCAGTCTAACGATACCTTAGGGAATCCCAAAGACTCAATCTTGCTGAGCAATAAGTTATTATTGACGCAATAAAATGCTTTGCTCAAATCCATGAAAACGGAAGCAGTAATATCTTTATTATTTATACCAGTAATTATGTCCTCCAATAACTAAATTATCGCTCGTTCGGTAGACCTTCCTTTACAATATCTATTCCGATAATTATTTAAAACTTTCGTAGGTACTTATGAGAAAATTATATATTCTTTTGACTACTATTTTTTCTACTATCTTTGATATATTAGACACGAGAGCTATTGGTCTGTAATTTACAAATTCTGATCGATCACCCTTTTTCAATAACGGCTTTACAATAGTGCATTTTAGGCTATTTGGGAAAAAGTACCAGAGCATAAAGATAAATTAAAGAGATGATGTAGTGGATCTAACAAATGTTGACAGCACTGTTTTAATTTTCGTTTCGTCATTACCTTGTGCTGCAGTATTTGTTAGATCATTTATAACATTCTTAATTTCATATTTATCAGTCAAGTATACCTAATGAAAAAGTTTTCAGATATGCTTTGTTATGTAATGAATCATTGGTTCCTTCTGAACTTTTACTTGTACTTATAAAGTAATTGCTTTGGTCTTTACGATCTTCTTTACGATTGTATCGAAATATACTAATACTATACTAAATACTATCATTATTTTTAATTTGCATTGCCAAATGAATAAAAAGGAAGTCGAGTGTTTCGTAGCATAATTTATTTGGTCAATAAATAAGGTGATGCCATCCATAGATGACACAGTCAGTTCTTGTTATACGGGATTAATTATGTCGAAGAGGCGCCACGTTGCATTCCCTACACGTCCCCTTGAAGGATCCGCTGATAGGAATGCCGAGATATCACATGTGTTGGCTTTCTTGGTTCGCTATAGCGCCTAACAAGCACCGATCTTAATCATCCGTATCCCTTTCGTGTAGTGTTTCCTTCGGTTTACAATTATAAGGGTTGTCGTTATGCGAAGACTAACATAGTGCAGGAAATAGTCGGATATCTGAGCTATTAAAAAATATGTAGTACCTACCATATTACATGTAAAAACGGCGATTAAGAAATTGTTTTTTAGGTCTGTCTATAGGTATCTAGAGTAGGGTGACTTAACCAGCGAATCAACAATTTTCCTCGCGACTGCCCTTTAGAACGTTCATTCGCTAGAATATTTTTCATATGTCTTGAAACTGCTCAGTCATATATTGAGTGTAGGTAGACAAGTTTGGAAGTGTGGTTTGGCAGCCATTTTATCTAAGGTAAAAGAAAGAACATAGCTAGTTCTAAAACTGTTTATGTCGTATAAAACGTAAAAAATAATATCTCTTTTATCGGAACTGTAGCTAATTTGATTATTAAGCAAATTTTACAAAAAGCAATCTATTTAGTAGGTAGGCCCATTTCGTAGAATTGTTGCTAAATTAAGAGGTAAAACTTGTTGAAATAAAGAATAAATTTTGGAAGTTTATGGCGTTTTATTAGATTTTCTTTTGGTGTGCTGTATGTAATTCAAATTTTTCCAATTTGCAAACTAAACTATCTACATAAAAGACTTCTTAACTTAGGTATAAACGTGTTACAATGTTTAATTCTTCAAAGCAGTGCAAATTTGTATGGAGTATAGTTTTGTTAACAACGCGATTAATATAAATTAGATTACTACAGATCGCAAAGTTCTTCACTGGATCTCTTGGGGCAGAAGTAGAACACTAAACACTTTAACCCACTAAACACCAAACAAGTTTTAACTAAAAACACCAACGCGTTTCAAGAGCAAAGCTGTCATTATCAAGGCGTTAATAAAACTTCTGCACCAAGAGATCCAGTGAAGAACTTCGCAATATGGCTACCAGGTCCAAGGATCAGAACTTATATCATAAGGTTAGTGCTAAAATTAGGTGTATTAGCGAAGATATTAGATTTCTGAAAACTTGTAAACGTTTTTCTGTTTTTCAGTTTTATTATCGCCTTGATAATGACAGCTTTGCTGTTGAAACGCGTCGGTGTTTTTAGTTAAAACGTGTTTGGTGTTTAGTGGGTTAAAGTGTTTAGTGTTCTACTTCAGATGGCTTGCCAATACACAAGATTTAAATATTCTGAAGGCGATTTGAGCAAAGCGATTCACGACGTAACCAATGGTTAGGCTTAAATAAAGCATCATTAAAATACATATTCATTTTCAAAATCTACTTTACATAATAAAATCACAGCAAAAGTACCAAATCTAAGAAAAATGGGACCAGCACCAACTTTAACCCAAGTTGAAGAAGAATGATTAGAAAATTGGATTTTGGCAAAGCCTAAATTTGGGATGCAGTGCAGAATATTTTGAAGAATATCAATAGAGCCAATAAATTTGAATGTGACTGACCGGGTGCTAAGTGGCTAAAGCTACTTTTAAATAGGCATCCAAACATTTAACACAGAAATACGAAAATAATATCTAAAAGTCTTGCAGAAATATTTAGAAAACAAAAATGTGCTTAATACTATCATGACTAATCCAGCACGAATTTTCAACGCTGATGAAACTTGCATGAAATCAGGGAGGGTTTTGGCACCCGCAAAAAATTTTAAATACTTATATGAAATTGTCTCTGGGAACGAGAAGGAGTCCATAACTGTTTTATGTAATTATCTCATATCAAATCTCATGTCAAAGAATTTCTAAAGAATTAGCGCTCTCTGTTCCGCTTGGATTGGGTATAGGAAGATCAGATTCGAGATGGATGACAGCAGCTACCTTCTTCGAGTTATCGCCAATATATGTACCTATTTTATCTATGGTTACTAGAAAAAAACATTGAATTACCCATTATTAGAAGAAAGTAAGACCGGAAACGGTAAACAAACAATAACAAAGGAAAAGTATGCAGAAGAAAAAACATGAGGAGTCATTAGACTCATTAAACGAAAGTACGGGTACTACTAGAAAGAGAAAATTAGAAAACGGTAAAGAAAACCAAAACGTAAGCGGAAAAAAAGTAAAAATAATAAAGAAAATGAGAAGGAAGAGCAAGAACCAACGAAACAGATTAAACAACGTAGAAGAATAAGTTTTCAAAAGAATGAAAATGAAGAGTTAGTAGACGAAACAATTGTTGTAGGAAACTACGTTATTGTGAAGTATCAGAATCGAAATTATCCGGGTATTGTAAAAAGCGTTGAAGATGAACTCTACGAAGTAAGTGTAATGCAGAAACTAAAGAAACAGTGGAGGTGGCCAGACATTCCCGACCAACTTTGGTACACCAAAAATCAAATTGTTAACAAAATGTCAAAACTTATTCATCAACTGGGTACTCATGTTCATTTACTGGTGATTTGGTATTTTTTGCCAAACTAATTAAGTAATAACTATTTAGAATTTACTTTTTCTAGTTTTTCTTGTGTGCTTAGAAATTTAAAGTAATAGGGCTTACTAACCGTATTAAAAGATTCAAACTCACTATAATTGTAGTAACTCTAAAGTATATTCAAATTAGCAATACCTCTTATTTCTTCATTCACTGGTCGATTGACCCTACTGTGCAGTTGAATTAGAGCCACCAAAATGACTCACATCGCATAGTAGTAATAAAATGTTCCTGACACAAAAACTAAAATTTCAAATTCCATTCTGGCTGGCGTTTTATAAATATTTTATCAATTTGTGTAATTTCAGCTGTCACAGTGGGATTCCTGACAAACCTGGAGGAGGTATTGCCATTATTTGTTACGCCCATTGCTTGTTTAACAATGTCAACTTGTATGCCAATTTTGTCCTTAAATTGATTTTGGATACCATCACCATAAATTATAACTTAGGCGTAAAATTATACTCCATGAATCTTATTCAGATATGTAGAAGAGACATTCCCAGTTTAATAGCTTCTTCATTCAATGGTCTGATCTGAAGTTTGTGCATCTCCGATGGTTTGGCTCCACAAACAACGCCAAAGTGTCTCCTTTCTAAGTTCGAATTTTAAGGCTCTATAGTATCTTGTTGATGATGGCCGAACTTAATCCAAACACAATTCATCTTGTGTCAAGTGTCATATTTGAAGATACAATTGACGCCATGAATAAATTTGAATTCGAAATATCCATTGCAGAACTAGAAAATATTTGCATGTATTTACTTTGACCAGATGCTCCATCATAACCCCACTTTGTATGTAATATAACATCCTCTTCTTCTAATGCTTTAATATCATCTTCTGACTTTTGCTAATGTTTCCGTAACATTGATAATAATTGTTCGAGTAACATTTTTTCTTGGCCCCTATTATCTATACACAACTTAGGAATATATTATATCAAATGTCTTTAGTTGCTTTCCGTATAATCTCGTACTGTTCCTCGGACAATTTTGCTTGTCTTACTAAAGCCAAACTAGTATCAGCATCAAAGGCTGTATCAGCAAATTTCGATAACGAAGGTCTTTTCTTGCCTGCCTCCATTGAATTTAAAGATAGACTGCGACTACTCACACGGCCTCTTAAATTCACAAAAAATTCATCCTTCAGTTAATGGCTATACTTTCCAGAAATCTTGCTTTAATTTGATGCGTTGACTTAAACCTTTGTTTAAAATGCGATAAAAAAGTTCATCCTACAGGTCTTCAATAAAATTGAAGTTGACTCCCAGGTCAACCAAAATGCCGTGGCAGTGATGACGCGTTCTGTGCAAATAGGTGGAGCGTATACGATTACATCATTGCTTACGATATAGTTTTAGCCACATCTCTTTCGCTAGCGGACAATCGCTTCTTACATCAGTACGCCAATCACAGCTGAGTCCTGCAACGTCATATTTTTACCCAACGTTTCTGACTTAAGCGCAACTGCCACGGGATTCTGGTCGACCTGTAGCTGCAATAAAAGCGATGTATGGTTTCCTAGAGCTTCTTCGATGTATTGGTCCACAGTCGCACCTTCTGCTCAGCTGCCAGTTGTAATAAAAAACCGCTTTTTGTGTCCATAAAAATACCACCACTCATGTGCCATTGTTCGTTTGTCCAGTCTTTAAGGAGGACTTCCAAGGAGGTAGCAAAGTTTATATAGGAAATAACGGGTCGATGGCCGCAGTGGTTAGGCGGCTGACTATTGTTGTGATAGGACGATAGGTGCCGGGGTTCAATTCTCTGGAGGGACGGTGACATTTTTTCAGAGAGTTTAATCCCGGATCGACTTGCCATTCGCTGTTGGGAGCAAAGTGATTAACAGCGCGGCATCATAAAAGGCGATATGATGCTGTCACAAAGCCATTTAAACACAACTTACACACACTAAACTACACCGCAAGAGTTGCAGTGATAGCCAGACAAGTAATACAGCTTACGGAGTCACTGCAACTAAGCACCCACCACACATTAAAAAAAAATAATAAAAAAATAATATTCTATAGCTACATATTTAGCCACTAAATCGCTATCGTATAAATAAACTTACCTTTTACAATTTAAGACTACACAATGAAAAATTATCTTCTAGTATCCCGAGTCTACGACGAGAGGTTCTTGATAGAAGAGACCCAGATGCAATATCATTTCAAAAATTGATAGATTTGACAGGACAGGGACAGTTAAATGTAACTGAAGAAAATGAAATTTAACATAATTGCAAGTGTTGTTGAAGACCCACATAAAAGTACAGCAGACATTAGTGATTTGTTGCACGTAGATCAAACTTCTGTTTAAAAAAAAAATGAAAGAAGCATCAATTTCATCCTTATAGGACTAAATCAAGCACAAGATTTTAAAAATAGGATAAATTTCTCTAGTGAGACTCTAACTCGAATTCGAGAAGAAGTATTGTTGTTGTACTGTACTGATGAGGCGACTTTTCACAGTAATGCTAATTTGAATCCAAATTTTACGAAGGAAGTTAACCGGCAACACAGGTGAAATATAAACGTCTGCGGAGACTGTATAATAGGACCCCATCTCAATAGGGATATTTTTCAAAGATTGTTAGATAAAGATCTTGATAATCTTCTAGAAAATATACCAATAGAGCAATTTAGAAGAATGTGGTTCCAGTTAGAAGAAGCGCTTGCTCATTTTAATATGAGTGCTCGATATACTTTCAATAAAAAATTTCCAGGCCACTGGATTGGTAGGCAAACACTTATTCCGATTTGACCAAAACTTGAAATTCAAACACGTGGTTCGGTTCTAATGCTTGATATTAGAACCAAACCACGTTGTTTCGATCTATTCAATCTCGTCAGCGATCCTCCATATGCGCAAGACCTAATTTCATCGCATAATGCTATAATACCTACACTAGCGGGGACAATTTGAGGATTGTCAGTCCCGCTAGATGTCGCGATCTGCTAGCAGGTTAACGGTGATTCCATGTACGACTTACCATGACATAAATATATGGAAACGTTGATAAATATCGCAATATAAAAACAAAAAATGCCTGTAATCGACGCTCATAATACATCGTTGGAAATTACCCTGCTATTACCGACCTGTGTCGTGTAATGCCCGACGCTGCTACTACCGATGTTGCTCACTAGAAGGTATGGAGTTGGAATTAGACCACGGTTGCAGGTATTATACGGTTAAGATTGAGGGACGAGTTACGATGCAATTTGGTCTTACATTTGGAGGATCGCTGATGAGATCAGATAGATCGAAACTACGTATATACTTACATGTATGAAGTCATTTACCGTAACGGTTAGCCAAGGACGTCAAAATGAGGTAAAACTTTTAGCGAAAATCACAAAATGGACATATCTAACGTGCCATCGAAAAAAAACATAATTGGTGTAGGCTATGTAAATGTTTTTCATCGTTGCTTTAGCCACTACCACATAATGACATTTATTATTTGACATTTTATTGTAACCAAAGTTTATAAATGGTTTATAACCTCAAATTAAATGTGACGGAATAAATGTCATTATGTGAAAGTGGCTAAAGTAACAATCCATTCACATAGCCTATTCTAATTATGATTTTTTTCGATGTGTCTATATTTTATATCGATATTATTTATGTATACATAGAGGAAAAAAGTTAATAAGGCTTTATTGCAACACCTTTACAAGTCTTTGTACTAACGTTTTCTTTTTCCTTCAAAACTTCGTTTGGTACTTTTCCTGCTGTGAGGTTGGCGATTTTTCCTTTTTAACATCCAGCAGTAGTTTCAGCCCCCTTGATATCTGTGTTCCAATTCTTTTGTATCTTGGTGGAACCCTTCTCCTTCTTCCTCACTTACTGCTCCAAGATTTTCCGGAAAATGGTCCAGATGAGAATGAAGGAAATGAACTTTAACACTCATGTTGCAGCCCAACAGTTTGTAGTTATTTAACAGATTTTTTTTTTTTAATGTGTGGTGGGTGCTTAGTTGCAGTGACTCCGTAAGCTGTATTACTTGTCTGGCTATCACTGCAACTCTTGCGGTGTAGTTTTGGTGTGTGTAAGTTGTGTTTAAATGGCTTTGTGACAGCATCATATCGCCTTTTATGATGCCGCGCTGTTAATCACTTTGCTCCCAACAGCGAATGGCAAGTCGATCCGGGATTAAACTCTCTGAAAAAATGTCACCGTCCCTCCAGAGAATTGAACCCCGGCACCTATCGTCCTCTCACAACAATAGTCAGCCGCCTAACCACTGCGGCCATCGACCGCGGCCATTGACAACAATATTCTTGTATTTTGGGTCTTTTTTATTTCCTAGCAAACCAGTTACCACTAGTTTAAAAGACTTCCATGCTTTCCTTTCCCGGTCTTCCATTTTCAATTCGAAGTTTTCATCCTTCATAAGTTTCTTTATATCAGGGCCAACAAATACCCCTTCTTTAAGTTTTGCCTCAGAGGGACCGGGAAACTGCTCACAGAGGTATCTGAAACATTCTCTTTCTTTAGACAAATGCTGAGAGAACAGCCACTCAGTGACAGACTGTACGCCTACCAACCAGGAAAATCTACAGAGGCAGATGACCTCAACAGGCTAATTTCAAAATCTATAGAAGACAAAGAGATAGCCGTAGCGACTTTCCTGGATATAGAGGGGGAATTTAACAATACCACCACAAACTCAATTATCGAGGCTTCAAGGAGAAAAGGAGTTGCGCCGAAGCTTCTGCAGTGGATAAGAGCCAGCGGAGGCGAGAGGAGGTTGCCCGCAGGGTGGAGTTTTATCTCCTTTTCTGTGGGCCGCCCTCGTTGACGACCTAATCCGAAAACTGACCAGAAAGGATTTCTATTGCCTGGGATATGCTGACGACCTAACAATAGTCGTTAGAGGGCGATTTCCAAAAGTTCTGATGGAACAGATGCAAAGAGCTCTAAACACGGTTGACAGCTGGTGCAAACAAGAGCGGCTAGCAGTCAATGCTCAGAAAACACAAGTTGTCACGTTCACAAGAAAAAGATCGTTAGAGGGTCTGCAATCACTAGTAATAGGTGGGGAAAGAATACCACAGATCAAAGAGACGAAATACCGAGGGGTATGGCTTGATCAAAGGCTCACGTAGAATACGCATATCCAAAAAATAACCAACAAAGCTACTACAGCTACTACACGGTGCAGAACATCAAAAACCACGTGGTCCGGTTCTAATGCTTGATTTATTTTCATTCAAAAACGATATACTTACATGTATGAAGTCATTTACCGTAACGGTTAGCCAAGGACGTCAAAATGTCGTCTGCTATCAATGAGATGACGTCAATATAACTCACTGACGTTACTTCTGAAAAGCAATCTCAAAAATATTATTTGTAGGTTATATTTGACGAGTCCGATACAAAAAATCATATTAAAATATAAAAATTTATTTCAAAAATTGTATTTACAGACAGCATATAGCATACATTTATTACAGTCATAAAGAGATAAGAAAAACTATTACTATTGTTTCTTCTCGAATGAATAAGAATGGTCTAATTTGTTTCATTCAATATATAATATGTAAATACATCATTTGTATAAGGTACGAAATAAAACTAACATTGTATATAAAACATCACAGTTACAATAAATATTGCTTTCGTTTTAAAGTATTTATGGCAGTAACACACCTTGTCACTGTAGTGATCTAACAGCACCCAGATTTTTGCACCTCACCATGAGCCATCGAATTGATACTCCAACTAGGTACTTCAGTCCGACCAACATCAGTTGCGTTGGCATCACTTGCATCCGCTACTAAAGCCCTACAACTAGATGCGTCAAGTACTTTCAGATTGTGTCCCACTTCAGTTCCCGATAGCTGAATAACAGCTCTAGCTAATCCTAAAAATATCTGTTGTATACCCTGTAATATGAAATAAACATATTAAAGTTAGTTTTTTGTGTTGC